>JANAVB010039854.1:0-40940 GCA_029216955.1 Iris pallida | reverse complement strand
TTGGATATAAAGCTCCTGATATATGCAATGCGACCTTGGAAGCCACGGAGTTCTTTTAAATTGCGTGGAGGAGCATTTCAAGAATTGCTTTAACCTTATCAGGATCAACATGGATACCCTGAGAAGTAATGACAAATCCTAAAAACTTGCCACTGGAAACCCCTAAGAAAGACTTTGTAGGGTTCATTTTCAATTGATGTTGGCGCATCAATTCAAATACTGTCTTCAAGTCTTGAATGTGATCATATTTTGATCGACTCTTAACAGCAATGTCATCTACATAACATTCTACTGTCTTCCATAGATGTTCTTGAAAGATATTGCTCATGGCCCGTTGATACGTGGCACCGGCGTTTTTAAGACCAAATGGCATCACCGTATAGCAGTAAACCCCAAGGGGTGTACGAAAAGCAGTATGCTTCTCATCTTCTGGATGCATCTTAATTTGATTATATCCTGAGAATCCGTCCATGAAAGACATGCGTTCAAAACCATATGTATTGTCTATCATGACATCAGTAATTGGAAGTAGAAATTCGTCTTTTGGACAAGCTGCATTAAGATCTCGAAAATCTATGCAAACTAAGACTATTCCGTTCTTCTTCATAACAGGAACAATGTTGGCAACCCAATCGGGGTGTTGTTCTTCACGAACAAAACCACACGTGATCAGCTTTTTGACTTCTGCTTCAATTGCATCCATCATATCTGGTCGAAAATGCCGTTGATGTTGTTTTACAGGCTTAGCATTAGGAAGAATATTGAGTTTATGAGTAGCAACTTTGGGATCTAGACCTGGCATATCCTCATAACTCCATGCAAAAATATCAATATATTCTTTGATCAGTTTTATCAATTCTTCTTTTTCATCTTCAGAAAGATTTTTACTGATGAATATTGGTTTGGGCGTAGTTCCATCTCCAACATCAATCTGGACAATCTCGTCCTCTATAGGTGGTTGTCGTTGTTCAAAACAAAATTCCCATTGAGTGTCCATCTGTTGAGCCCAAGGATCATTCTCAAATGGCTCAGATTCACCATCAGTTTGAACCATGTAAGCTAAAAATATTTGCTCAGATTCATCATAATAACCTCCTTTATCATACGAGGAGTGATTATCGGATTCGATGAATTGGATTTCTTTTGAATCCGATGATTGTGAAGAGCTAGAAGAGAATTCTTCTTGAATATCGTCATTAAACATATGGAGATCATATCCCAATCCATGACGAGTCTTCTGGTAAAACGGATCACCACATAATGGTAGTCGTCTACCTTTGCCTTGATTGAGACCTTGTATAGTCTTCAAATCATATCCCATGTTATGGATAATCTTGAGAGATTGTTGACTATATCTGTCAATTCGAATTCTTCCTTTATCTTTATCTTTCAGATCATCTGTCTGAGCAACAGGGATATTTCTAGCCAGCCCAAACACAATCTAGCATTTTTTCTTATCAGACGGAATCACGAAATAAGATTCCTTGTGACGTCTATAGGTCACACAAGCTTACGATGAAGCGGCTACAGGAAGAAGATAGAAAGAAGATGTTAGAAACCTTTGAGCATAAGGTCCAACATCGACATAAGGAGGAAAAGAATTTTCCTTATTGTCAATGTATAAGGTTTCCTCTGTGTCTATGCCGTCTTTATATTGATGACTTTGATTATCAGAAGATAAAGTCATTCTTTCAATAAACTTGACAGCCATATACTCGAAAAGGAAATCTTCATTGATATCAAAAAGTACAGAATGATCAATATTTACATCATTTACAATTTGACTGTTACGCTTCGGATTAATCATTAGTGGACTATCATCTGTCTTCTGCATAGATTTGTCAAGATTGACAATCAATGGAGGTTCTGGGTCATTCGTACGAAAAGTACGCCCTTTGACCTTGATCACAAGAGGTTGAACTTAGCTTTTAGCAGGAACATTCATTGATTCCTCAGATGAAGCTTGAGTTCTTCCTTTAACCTTGATCATCAAAGGTTTATTGTTGACAGGTTGGGGTTGGATTCGCCATTTGACTTTGATATTCAAAGGTTGCTCTTCTGGCAGATCTTCGTTAATAAACTGGTCTTCAGCAGATGATTGATCTTCAGCCATGTCTGATATTTCCTTTACATGTTCTTGTTTGTAGAGCCTTGAATCAAAAAAATAGGCTTCGACACCCTTGAAAGGATTGATATCAGCAAACTCAGTCTTTACAACCCCTTGGGAATCCACATACTTGAAGCATTGGTGGAGAGTCGAAGGCATGATGTTATGCTCATGTAACCATGGTCTTCCAAGAAGAATATTGTAGGATACGTTTGAGTTAATAACATAAAATGTTGCCATAGTTCGAAGATCACCAATCTGAATCTTCAGACGAATCTTCTCCAGTGGTTTGCTCTTTCCAGAGTTGAAACCAACTATTGTGGTACTAGTGTAAGTCTGATCACTAGTAGGAATCCTCAATGGTCTTAGCATCCTTTAAAGAATTATGCTAATGGAAGACCCGGGATCAATGTAAATTCTGTCAACTTCAATGGATTCAATATACCAGTGTAGCACAAAAGCCTGTCATACTTTTTATGCTTCAACAGCATATCTTCTTGTGTAAAGGTGATGTTGGGAATTGCTTCCATCACACTATGACATTGTGGGCATGACACTGGTATATTATCAGGAGTCTTAAGTTGAGCTAAGCAAGAATCAGCTTGCAGCAAAGCTTCACTCAAAGTTTCGTGACTTTCTTTAGAAAGGCGAAGCAACTCGAAGATAGATAATCTAGCCGGAGTATTAGCTAACTGGGCTAGAATATCAAATTTATAGTGTTTCATCACCACCCCCTGACTGGAAGTAGACTTCAACAGGACGTCGAAGCGTACCGCTTTCTGTTTCCCTTTTTCAACCACAGCAGGAACAAGAGACGGTTGAGTTGACGGTGTTTCAACATTCTCTGCTTTTTTGGAGGATCCCTCAAAATCTTTGTGGTACTCTTTTCCAGATCTTGTACCAGCAAAAGTTTCTTCTTTAGACTCAGAAGAAGGAAGTACCATATTACAGGATTTAGTCTTCCTTTCCTTAGCCTTCTTCTTACGAGGATTGTTATGAGGAACCTTAGAACCCAATCCAACAGTGGATTTTTTACTTTGAATTTGTAAAGGAAGTCATATTCCTTTATCATAATTCAAACCTTTTTCCTTTTGAAAGTCATAACACATTCTTCATGAGAAGGACAGATTGCTGACTGTACAAGTGAGTAGGCAGTGGACTTTCAACAGGTGGTTCCATAGAGGAAGAAGAAGAGATCTCTGTAACTACAGGAGAATGAGGAATAAACGTCTCTGTAGCTACGGGAGGAAAAGGATTCGGGATACGAGAAAAAATCCCTGTAGGAGCTTTTTCATAAGCAGCGAAGACTTGTTGTGCCCTGTATAAGGGAACACTATTCATGGCTAGCCACTGCTGATGAGTAAGCTTGAGCTTGGCAGGAGGAGACAGACTTGGAGGACATATGTTCAATCCTCTCAGTCTATCTTCCAAAGGAATGCCATCCCATAGATGATCCAAATCATCAGGATCTGGAATAACATGAAAAATTATGTTGCAGGTTTTAACTTTCTTACCTTTCTTGGATTTTGAAGTTTTACCTTCATCTTCCATTTCAGGTACTAAGTCTGGATGTACCCACATAATTTTACCATTCTTTAATGTAAGAGGCAACAATCCTTTATTTTCCTCCCTGGCAGGCGGGATATTCAAAATCTTCATCGTCGCCTTCGAAATTGGGACAATTCCATCTGGTACTTGTTGTGGAGGAAAATCTCCAAATTGAAGAGAAACCATATTAGTTGTAACTGTATGGTCATCATTGGTTAAAGCGATAGCACCACCATTTATCAGCTCTTGGATTTTTTTCTTCAAAACATAGCAAGTACCGGTAAGATGATTAATATATCTATGATAGATACAATATTTGGGATTGTCAGTCAGATTCACCTCATTAGGCCTCTTTGGCTCCGGAATCTGGAGTTTGCCACTCTTCACCAGACATTGGAATATCCCTGGGATATCACTTTCGTTAAAAGAGTATTCTTCTTTTGGCCTGGAAGATTCCTGATTATTCGGCGTCGTTTTATTCTTGGAAAGATTGACCATAAGAGTGTCTTTTCCTTTCATATTACGATTGCCGGAATTATTACCAGGATTATTTTTCTTTCCTTTATCCTCAGAGGCGAAAATCATCCCATGTTCATGAGCCAACCTACCATTGGTCTTGGCAGAAACTGCTGCTATGATAAACGAAGCCCAATCTGTGAATTGGGAACCCGTGAAGACAGCGATGGATGGTCGCAGATTCATCTTGCATGTATCAATCAACGCTGAATCTGGCATACCAGGGGGCATCTTTAGAGTCGCCTGTCAAAAACGTTCAATGAACATCCGAGTATCTTCTTTCTCCTTTTGCTTGATTTCTATTAAGGAGGACATGTTCATGTCCATACCTCCTTCATAGAAGCGAGAGAGAAACATTGCCTTAAATTCGTCAAAAGACGAAATGCAATTGTCGGGTAAACTACGATACCAGTCGTAAGCTGAACCCGTCAAGCATCCAATGAATACTCGAGTGAGAAGAGCATCATTTTTCTGCAAATGTACAGTCATAATATCAAAGTAATTGATATACTGACTAGGAGAAGCCTCTCCATCAAACAATACCATTGACTGTGGCTTGAATTTTGGTGGAAAGGGTACATCATTCCAATGAGGAGGATAAGGTTGCTTAATCCCTAACCTCTGGAGTTGATCCTTTTGCTTCAAGACTTCAAACTGTGCTTTGAGCTTACGCACTGCTTGAATGGCTTCGCTGGTTTGTGGAAGCACATTTGATTGAAAAGTTGTTGGTTGTACCGTAATCCCCACCGGAGATGGTACATCTTCTGGAATGATGGGATCTGGAGATACAGAATTTTGGTTAACAGCAGGCTCTTGAATATTCAAAGGTATATCAACCCCTTGGCTATTTTGAGTTGGTGCTTCTACCTGTACTGGTGTTACTATTGCCGGTTGAGCAGTTTGCTGAGCCGTTATTATCTGGTGCATAATTTGTATCATATTAAGCATGTCGATGATTGCTCGCAAACGGCAGTGAGACGTTGTTCTGTATTAACAGATGACGTCTCTGGTTCATCTTCAATAGCGTAGGATTCAACCTCTCTTGAAGATACAGAAGGATTAGTATAGAAGTATGAATCGACACTATCAGTTTCGGACTCAAGAGATTGAGTACCCCAGCTTTAGAATTAGAAGTCTGCAATTGTCTTTGTCTTCTTGATCGAGTATTCTGATATACTCCTTCAAAAGAATCAAAAAGTCTGTTGAATTGTTGTTGACCTGGGGTTTGGGACGTGTTCCGTCTAAGACATCGTCCTCTGTTGGTGTGAGATGCCATGTTGACTGATGCATATGACAACTCATCAGCTTGTTGTTGGGGCGCATTAAAATTCAATCGATCAAAAACTGACTATCTGGAAGCCGAGCAACAACATTTGATCACAATCTGGTGACACTCACAGTGATGATTTTCTTGGGGGAGTGTTACGGGAGATTGTCAATTCACGTAAATCAGAAGGAGTAGAAGGAGTAGTCTTCTTTATTACATTTGGGGTAGCAAAACGTTTAGTCCCTTGTGTATAAAGAAGATTACTGGCTGCATTCGCATAACCAAACTGTATATTTCTACGCGTTTGGAGTTGTGTGC
The DNA here is from genome assembly GCA_029216955.1 of Iris pallida. Classification (NCBI taxonomy): domain Eukaryota; kingdom Viridiplantae; phylum Streptophyta; class Magnoliopsida; order Asparagales; family Iridaceae; genus Iris; species Iris pallida. The sequence goes on along the minus strand of JANAVB010039854.1, from coordinate 35,184 downwards.
TCAAATCTTGAGATTTTTTAGCACGAAGGACTCCATTTTCATTGCGTATGATTTGTAGGCTTGGTACTTTGCGTAGAGCAGTATAAGAAGGCTGTTGGTGTAGAACTGAAGCTTTACCAACAACATTTTTACGTTGTATGCCTTTAGGTACATTCACATTAGATGTAAAAACATCATTGCAAATTTTATCTATACTGTCACAGACAGGAGACTTACCTTTACGCGTAGAGCATAAAAATTGATTATCTACCACGTCACAGACGAGAGATTTTCCTTTACGCGAAGGGCATAATTTTTGTGTGTCTACCACGTCACAGACGAGAGATTTTCCTTTACGCGAAGAGCGTAATTTTTGTGTGTCTACCACGTCACAGACGGAAGACTTATTTTTATACTTAGAAGCACAAGCATTAGAGTCTGCCTCATTACAAATGAGAGACTCGTCTTATGCACTGAGCGTAAAATTTGGTTTTTACCCACTGGGCGTAAAACATCACTTTTATGCACCGGGCGTAAAACTTGGTTCTTACGCAGTGGGCGTAAAACCTGATTATCTTTACCGTCACAGACGGGAGATAAATTGCCACACTTAGAGTACAACGCTGAAGTAAGGACTGCCTCGTTACGAACGGGAGCCCCTACGACAGGAGTGGGAAGAATTTCCTTGCCATCAGAAGCAACAGAGAGATCAGAAGCTATTTTGGATTTAGGAATCTAAACTTTTCGTGCTTTGCGAGATTTTTGAACATTGGAGCAGCGAGAACCACCCCCAGTTTGGAGCATCTCTTCATAAGCAGTCTGGTCAAAGTGTACAACCAGAGTCTTCTTTGTCGATCCAATCGACACATCATATTGAGCAATTGCCTCCTCGTCAGAGGAGAAGGTCGTCCCCAGCAGAGTTGCCATTTTTGTTTCACTTAACAAAATGCCTGAAAAATCAGATTTTGAAAATAAAACGAGAAAAAGTACAAGAAGTACAAATTTGATTCTGGGAAGTATTGCTATGGAAGTCTGATCTGTAAATAATCACTTTGTTCCTTGGACCACACGATGATGATGAAGATCACTGCTAAAAGATGAACAGTTGGAAGAACTAAGTCACCAGAAAGGTATCGACGCACTTAGGCACTGATGGCGAGGCCGAATGCTTTCCTGCTTTGCTTTACTCTATTCTGGAAGAAAAGTTGAAAAAATGCTCCGAAAAATCAAAGTCTCTGGGCTCTGATCTCTATGTATTCTCTCATCTCTCTCTATGTGTCTTTTTCTTATATAAGAAAAATAAGTCTATTTATAGACTTGGCTTCTTGTGCATAAAAACTCAGCAAAAGTTTCGTATTTACGCTAATAACTGCCACCCATGACTGAAGTCATCCTCCGCATACGTTGACACGTGTTCCATCATTCCAATAAGAATAGGATGCACGTACACACATTCTCCGAGATGTGTGGCATGAAAGCCATGTAGGCAAACCACGTTCCAATTTGGTGAAGAAGAATAGGGCATAAAAACAACCCAAAATACTCTGAGCGTAAAGTAGTAGACTAGGCGTAAAATAGCCCTGACATGAACTTCCCGCGTAAAGTGGTTGTTAAACAACCTTGAGTGTAAAAGTAGCCCAAATAAACTTTATGCACACGTCAACTTTTGAGCGTAAAAACTCATACAGTCTCTATGCGTAAAAGAAGTCATACTGTGAGCGTAAAATAGCTCAGTCCACATACTAAACGACAACATTGGTCTCTGTGTAAAATAAATCCCTTCGAATTCTGTGATATATGCCATCATTGAATCTTTATGTCAGACTTTGTATTAAATGCAAGACTCGACAGCTTTGTGCAGCGTAAAGTGGTTAGCCTGTCTTAGGCGTAAAACTATTGGCTTGACCCTGGCATAAAACCATTGGCTTGACTCTGGCGTAAAGCGATTAGCCTGTAAAATAGATCATGTTGAGTGGAATGCTTCTATCTCTTTGACTCATTCCATGAAGCACTTTTTATGCTCCTACGGTAGTTATTCTGGGTTACGCGTGCTTCAGATTGCGTGCCTCTTGTTCACTTGTGTGAACAGTTACACTAACTGCTATAGACGCGTGGCATCGTTTGATTGAGATATGCGTGGTCGTGGGCAATATAGTGGACACATTATGCAAAGTTAGTGGCTTGCGCGCCACGCCACTCTGTTCTGAACACTGTTTGATTACTCTGTACGAGCTTCATCAGGTTGCGCGTGGGCACAATGCAACAACCTACACGAACGGTTTGCACTAACTATTGTAGATGCGTGGCATCGTTTGATTGAGATGCGCATGGTCGTGGACAGTGTAGTGGGCAAGCTCTGCGAAGTTGATGGCTTGCGCGCCACGTCACCCTGTTTTAAAATAAGAGTTGATCAAGTGACGCCAATTTTGTCAGGCTGCGCATAGACACAACTTAACAACTGGCGCCTTTGACTAGGTCTGTGTGCTGTACTGAATAATCTTTGTGCCATTTAGTGACTTGTGCGAACCAGCAGTCAGCATTAATTATATGCTGACAAAGTCTTCTCGAGCGTCGCGTTGCGCGAGATTCTAAGGGATTTTTGTTAATCTCCATGCTGTCAGTTGTCAGATAATGATGACGCCGTTACAGCTTCTCGAAGAAGTGCACCACGTGGCTCTCGCGCAACCTGACTCCAGCGCAACCTGGCATTGGCGCAACCTGAAGCTGTACAACTTGATTGTTCGGCACAATATAATGTTTTGGCGCCATCTGATGATCGAATATTTTAATGGGTGGCGCATCTTCTTTTTTAGGCTCTACAGGACCCCCTTCAAAGTTTTCGAAACTTGAAAATACTTCAGAGTTTTGAAATACTTTGAATTATTCTAGTTTTGTTTGGATTGCGCCAGTCAATGCTCAACCGTCATAATAAATTTCTTCTCGAAAATGTTCGATCTCATTTTCGTCTTTCCGAGTTGCATTGATGATGTTCGGTTTCCCATGGGGAATACGAAGCATTGGTTGGTCATATATAAAGGGAGAGGTCTTTGTACTCATTCCCCACTTTTGCACTTCCATGGCACCAAAGAAGAAGGAGATAGCAACCGACGTTAATGCCGAAGTGAAAGTTCAGGAGAAAAGGCCTGATACTGTGCCTATGATCCTGTCCGAGGCTGACCGATCGCTGCGAGCCAACAATTTCTTAGAATGATTTGGACTGACCCCAGCAGTCTTTGATCGTCTGAACAGTGGTCCTTCGACCTCTTCTGAAGAGCGCACAGAAGGATTTCTTCGTCTGATGCGTCATTCAGGGATTCGTGATATGCGCGAGTTAGGTGCTTCTTTTCGCCAAGCTAGTGAAAAAGATGAGAAGAAGTAATGGTTTTGTAGAGGCGCCATTTTTCCTTGTCTTTTGCACAACTTATTTTGTAGGGACTTGTTTTCCCTTTTCTTAGGTAAGAAAAGAATGAAAAATTTATTTCTGGCGCCCTTCTGCAAATCTTTTCGTGTGATCTGTTTAGTGGTGCATGCCAATGCACCATTTTAACCAACTCAAATATTTGCTGCTTTCTGAAGAACACGTGGCAGTTTTTGTGTGGTTTGAACACCTTTTGTTTAGGTCTTTCCAGATAGGCTCCTAGAATGACGTGCATGTTCACATCTTTTAAGCTCTTTAAATAACTGATAGGAAAAATCAAAAAGAAATGTCCATGAACTCTTTCTTTTCATTTTTCTTTCTGTTGATGGCGATGGTTCTTCGCAGAAACCCCTCAGCGGTCAAGAGTTCAACGTTCGTGAACCTTTCTGTGCCACCAAAATTCGATGTTGTTCTTCTGCATACCGCGTCTTCGGATGTTGGTTTGTCGTACTTTATATCATCGATGATCTTCCGCACAAACATAATTGATTTTGATGGTAAGTTCCAACAAAGAACCAGTAGTTTTTATACATGAGCGCCATTCATGAATTGCTGTTTAACTTGCGCCACCACTTTTTTTACTTGAGACTGTTTTGAAGACAAGTGCTGATTTGTAGCAATGAGGCGCATGTTGTAGACGTGTGCCAGAAATTTTGAGAAAAGGTGTGCACTGCAATCCAGTGCCTGACTTCGGTCAGAGGCGCATGTTGTAAATGTGTGCCTGAAATTCTGAGAAGAGGCGCGCACTGCAATCCGGTGCCTGACTTCAGTCAGAGGCGCATGTTGTAGACGTACACCTGAAACTCTGAGAAGAGGCACGCACTGCAATCCAGTGCCTGACTTCGGTTAGAGGCGCGTGTTTTATCATAGGCGCCTATAGGCTGATTCTGATGATGTACGCATGTTGATCAAAGGAACATAGTTTAATAGATTTTGCTAACTTTCTTTCTTTGTTGATATTTGCAGAAGTCTGGTTAGCAAGCTTCTTCAGAACTGGCATCGGCGACTTGGATGTTGTGGGAGGCATTCTTCTGACACTCACATCAGACAGCTCATGTGATTCTGACGCTCAAATCAGACAGCTCAGGACTCTCCATGTTCCAGAAGGGTCTTTCTCAGATAGTATCACGAGGGTGATCTCATTCCTAATTCTCATGACGGGTCGTCTCTTCTCCACCAGTTGTATTGACAGCAGCTTATCTTTGAGTTGTTGTACTCTAGGGTTCTCCTCTCATTTCTGAGAGAGAAGACCAGAGTTAGTTCCGTTGTCTTGCTCGTTGCTTCAGGTCGAGACGACAAGGAACTGGCATCAACAAGAAGATCCAAAGATGTAATAGACCTTCATTTATTAGACTTAGAATGAAAATCTGAGATGTAGTAGATTTCCATCAAGATATATCTATGTTTTTTAAAGAAGGAATAAAGAATAATTTTCTCTTCTTTATGATTTAATTTTGATGGGATGATATAGAAAATAGAATCCATAGGTAATGTGAAAGTGAACTCATTTTTCTATAAAAGACAGAATATCGTGTCTAAAAAGACAATATCTGCGATAATACGGGTTTATCATAAAGAAAAGACATCTTTCAAAACAACTGGGTTTCAATAGATAGAATTGATGATTTGGATAAGCTCCACGGGGGATTTTGAGTATTTATTATCGTGTGACTTTATTTACGAAAGAGTAAATAAACGAAAATAAAATAGAGATGAAAAGACTGATGAATAAGCATGCCTTTTCAAGGAAAGGTGCTTCGACTCTCGAGATAAATAGTGAATGAAGACTTTTCACAAGATGAACGAACATGCCTTTTCGAGAAAAGGTTGTCTCGATTCCTGAAACAGAATGTTTGGCTTTCATCTGCCTTTAAATAGTATGGAACTTTTTTGAAAACATTATTCACTCCTTTTCTTTCCTTCACAAATGTCTTCAGAAGAAATAGCTAAGGAGATGGGAGTTATCCCGACGATCGAAGCCGTCCTCGACACTCCTTCTGATCAGCCTCTGCCGTCTACTCAGCCAAAAATCGGAGAAAACTCGGCTGTCACTGGACAGAAGCAAGAGGACATTCTTGCCAAGCTGGTGGAGCCTAGGAGTACTGCCGAGGAAGAAGCTCTGAGGTAGGCTGCCTGCGAACTGCTGGTGTCATCAGGAAATAATGTCTTCGAGCTTCTTGCGAAATACGTTTTCAATCAAGAGGGCTCTAGTCCTCGTTAATTTTATGTATTTTCTTTTGTTTTAAATTTATGCAAATAAAATGGAATTTTATTTACATTCTGAGTCTCTGTGTTGATATTCTTTTTCTTCAAACATAATATTTTTTGAAAAATTGCCATTAATGGGCATCATGGCGACTAGACCATCCATACCAGTCAATTGATATGCTCCGTTGGAGAAAACTTTGCTTACAATGTAGGGTCCTTCCCACCTCGCTTCGAATTTGCCTTTGCTCATGTACGTCATAGTCATAGAACGTCTGACGGTTAGAACTAGTTCTCCTTTTTGAAATGTTCGGACCTTGACTTTACGGTTGAAGGCTTTTGATAGACATGCTTGGTATAACTTAATATGTTGTTGAGCTAGGAGCCATTTCTCGTCAAGCGCTTCAAGCTCCTGAAGTCTCATACGATCATTATTTTCGGTTGTTAGTTCATTGGCAATGGCAATCCTTAAGGAAGGGATCTGGATTTCTAATGGTAAGACAGCCTCGCATCCGTACACTAAAGAGAAAGGTGTACAGCATGTAGGAGTACGTATAGTAGTACGGTAAGCCCATAGACATTCTCCAAGCTTCTCACTCCAGTTTTGTTTGTTGGTAGAAACAAACTTCTTGAGGAGTTTGATGATGGTTTTGTTAAATGCTTCTGCTAACCCGTTTGCTGCAGGATTGTAAGTTGTAGAAGCAATATTATTGATCCTGTTGTTATCGTAAAATTGAGTAAATTTCTGACTGATGAATTGTGGCCCATTATCGTGAATGATTCGTCGAGGAACACCGAACCTATAAATCACATGATGCTTAATAAAGTTGATGACGCTGCTTATCTTGACCTCAGCTAGAGGTATAGCTTTAGCCCATTTTGAGAAGTAATCAGTTATGGCTAATATGAACCGATGTCCTCTGGACGAAGAAGGGTTGATAGGACCGATGACATCCATTCCCCAAGCTTCAAAGGGCCAAGATGCGTCGTCGGGTGAAGGAATTCTGATGGTTGATGAATGAAGTCAGCATGGATTTGATATGCCCGGCACTTTCGTGCATACTCGATTGCATCAGATACCATTGAGGGCCAATAATAGCCCAAACAACGAATGTAATCTTGTAATTTAGGACTAGGTTGATGTGCGCCACAAACACCGTCATGAGCTTCACAAAGTATTTGTTTTGCTTCTTCTCCGCAAGACAACGTAGGAGTAAGCCGTCGAACGTTCGTCGGTAGAGTGTTTTGTAGTATGATTATAGTAAAATCTTAGTAACCGTCGTCGAATTGTTGTAGCCTCCTTAGGGTCTTCAGGTAGGATATAATGGACCACAAAGTCTATGAAAGGAGTCCCCTAATCTTCATTAATGGCACAAATTTCAACTGAATTGTTGAATTCTATGTTTGGGTTGTTAACTTCCATATTTAAGTTATTCTGGACACAAAATAACTCTCTATTAGTGATGACGATCATTTGTTGCCTTCTGACGGGAATTACTAATACTGCTGCAAGATTAGCGAGTGCATCAGCTTTCATGTTACATGCTCGGCGTACATGCTCAATGAAGAAACCTTTGAATGAAGTGGCCATCCTGATTGTCGCATCATGATATGGAACCAAATCTTGATGTCGAACTTCGTATGTGCCTCTAACTTGATTGACAATTAGTTTGGAGTCTCTGTAAACTTCAAGATACTCAAAATCTAATTGTTGAGCCAATTGGAGACCAATGAGCAGAGTGTTGTAATCAGCCACATTGTTGGAAACGACTCATCTAAAGAATAAGCTCTTTGGATAGCTAACCCTTCTGGTGAGACAAAAATGACTCCAACTCCGGCAACAATAGCACCTTTTGGTCTAATTCTAGATGCACCATCAAAGAATAAATGCCAAATAAGAATTTCTTCTAAAATCATGTTGGACTCCAAGGTTTCATCTGGAATTTCATCGTAGAGTTTAGATGTTTCGGGAATTAGATGAGCTGCTAGAAAGTCAGCAAGGGCTTGACCTTTAATAGACTTTTGAGGAACATAAAGCATATCATATTGTGCTAACAATATGACCCATGTTGCAAGCCTAGAATTGAGTGTACTGGGCTTCTTCATCAGGACCCTGAGAGGGTTAACTCTAGAAATAACATGAATAGTTTGGCCAGTGATATAATGTCTCGTCTTTTGAACAGCAAACATCAAAGCTAGACATTCTTTTTCTACTGGAGTATATCGATGCTCATCTCCAATCATCATGCAGCTAAGGTAGTAGATAGCCTGTTCATGACCTTCTTTACTCTTTTGAGCTAATAAAGCACCTAAAGAGTGGTCCATTGCGAACATACATCAGAAAAGGTATCCTGACACTGGAGGCACTAGAACTGGAGGGTTCATCAAGTACCGCTTTATGTCTTCAAATGCTCGTTGACATTCTTAAGTCCAAATAAAAGACACCCTTTCTTCATGAGTTGAGTGAACGGTCAACAGCGTCCAGAGAGATTTGAGATGCATCTCCTGATGTACGCAAGCCGTCCCTGGAATCCTCATAGCTTTTTTAGGTTGTGCGGAGGATGCATCTCTTGAATGGCTTTGATTTTCTCAGGGTCAACGTGTATACCTTTAGAGGTAATAACAAATCCAAGAAATTTGTCACTAGAGACTCCCAGAAATAATTTGGTGGGCTTCATCTTAAGTTGATGCTGGCACATTAGATCAAAAATAGTTCTCAAATCTTGAATATGGTCTTCTTTTAGACGACTTTTGACAGCAATACCGTCAACATAACATTCAACAGTCTTTCGAAAATGATCACGAAAGATGGTACTCATGGCCTGCTGATAAGTTGTACCAGCATTCTTAAGACAGAATGGCATGACAGTGTAGCAATAGACCCCAAGAGGAGTGTGGAAAGATGTATGTTTCTCATCTTCTGGATGCATCTTAATTTAATTGTATCCTGAAAATCCATCCATAAAGGACATACGTTCAAATCCGTAAGTACTGTCAATCATGACATCAGTGATTGGGAGAGGGAATTCGTCTTTGGGACAGGCTTCATTAAGGTCTCTGAAGTCAATGCAAACCCGGACTTTCCCTGTCTTCTTCAAAACTGGGACAACATTAGCCACCCAGTCTGGATGTTGTTCTTCTCTGATGAAACCGTGGGCGATGAGTTTCTTGACTTCAGCTTCTATGGCATCCATCATGTCAGGTCGAAACCGACGTTGTTGCTGTTTGACTGGCCTTGCATTTAGCAGAATGTTGAGCCTGTGAGTAGCGATCTGATGATCCAATCCCGGCATATCTTCAAAGCTCCAAACGAATACATCAGTGTATTCCCAAATAAGTTGGATTAGTTCTTGTTTATTCGCTTCAGGGAGGCTTTTGCTGACAAATATCGGTTTTGGGGAAATTTTGTCTCCAATATTGACTTGAATCAACTGATCTTTAGTAGGTGGCTCACATTGCTCAAAGCGAAGCTCCCATTGAGTATCCATCCTTTGTGCCCAAGGATCAGATTCAGAAGCTTTGGTAAAGTTTTTGACATCTTTCGAGAACTCGGCAGTCACGATATTGGAAGATAGAGTCACGCGATGGACGTACCCTACACTGGTGTCTGAATCCCATGAGATAGAATCAGAAGAGTTAGATTGTTCTTCTTCCTCGGAGTCGGAGGCTTCTGGAGTCGGAGTTGGTGAAGTATAACCTAACTCCTGCTTTGTTTTGCGCTGTAGTATTGTTGTGATTTTCCTTTTGGAGCAAGAATACGAATAGGAGTTCGCCTTCCTTTGCCGCCATTGAGGCCAGCTTTAAAATTATAGCCCATCTTTTGAATGATATCTTTTGATTGCTGACTATAATGACGTAGTTGAAGTCTTCCGCTATCTTGATTTTCTTCTTCACTACTGGGCATGATCTTTTGTTCTGCTCCTTTACTAAAAAGTATAGAAAGTTCATCTTTCTTCCTGAAAGGAACTAAGAAAAAGGAGCCTTGGATTGGTTCAAGCAATACCTCATTTCGGGAAGCCTCAACTGCTCCTATGGCAAGTGGTTCGAAGTTATCTAACATTTTTAAATAACATCGAGTATAATAAAAGACATCAGTATACTGTAAAGGAAATGCTACCTTATTGATTTGTACATCATCATTTACAACATAATTTTTAGCCTTCTCAGAAGGCTTAGTAAGGTTGATAATCAGAGGAAGGGAAGGAGAAGGGGAAGGTTTGTTACGACGAAGGTCGATAACAAGAGGCTCAGAATAGGTGAGCTCCCTTTGTTCCTTTTCTACAACAGGAGGCTGTTTGTTATAGAGAAAATGTATGGTCAATGTCTGCGAAGAAGAAGGACAAATAGCACGTCCTTTGACAGGGATCACGAGAACATCTCTTGAAGGATGTTTCTGATACTCCTCACTATCTATTGCCAATACAACTTTCATGAACTCTCTTTGTACATCCGAGTGTCCGTAAAATATGCTTCAACCCCCTAAAAGGATTCAGGTCGGCTACTTTCTTTTGGACTTCGCCATTGGCATCTACATATTTGAAGCATTGATGTAAAGTGGATGGTACAATGTTATGCTCATACAGAAAGGGTCTTCCCAGCAAAGCATTGTAAGAGCCGTGATTGTCGATCACGTAGAAAGTAACCTTCATACGAAGATTGCCTATTTGAACTTTCAGGCGAATCTTCCCCAAAGGTTCACTTCTCCCAGAATTGAATCCCAGGATTGTCGTGATGGTTGTTGAAAGATTATGTACATGAATCTTCAATTAATCTAGTAAAGTCTTTGGCATGATGCTGAGCCCAAACCCAGGATCGATCAGGATACGATCAACCTTCATGGTATCAACTATCATATAAAGTAGAGGGGTCGATCATGACGATTATCTTCTAACAGCATATCGTCTTGTGTGAAGGTGATGTTTGGCATCAGCTCCATCACACTATGGCAATAAAGGCATGTTACAGGCTCTTCCTTTGGTTTCTTGAGAAGTGCTAGACAAGTATCAGCTTGTGTCAAAGCTTCACTCAATGTTTCTCGAGTCTCCCTCGAAAGAGGAGTAGCTCAAATATTGATAATCTTGCCAGAGTATTAGCCAGCTGAGCTAGTATATCAAAGTTTTATGGCTTCTCAAGTCCCAAAGTTGGAGTCTTCTTCAATACTTTGTCGAAATGGACAGGCTGTTTTTCTTTGCCAGCTGTCGTCGGTTTAGGGAGAGTTGGTTCTATCGGAGGTGATGAAGCTGACGAAACATTGACAGCATGAGAAGATGATGCTTGAGGAGCCTCCAGAGCTGGAGCGGGGTCTTTTTGATCTTCTAAATAGTCCTTAAGGTAAGGTTTCCCAGACCTGGTACCAGTCAAGACTTCTTCCTCGGATACAGGCACAAAAGACACCATATTGCAGTTCTTTGCCTGGATCATGTTTCTGGAAGATTTCCTTCGGCGAGATGGAGAGTTTGTCTAGTAACCCAAACCCCAGATTGGTTGTGAGAAAGACATAGAGAAAGAGGTACAGGAGACCCCTTTCCATGATTCAAACCAGAGGCCTCTTGTAGATCATATCCCATCTTCGTCATGAGTTTACGAGATTGTGGACTATACAGATGGAAAGCTGGTGGTATTTGGCTTCTAATTTTGACAATGTTGTCTTATCAGTGGAAGAAGAAGAAGGATTATCTGCTGCCGGGATGTAACGCCCCAGTCCCAAAATACGTAGGACTAGGAACGTAGACATGCCAGCTGTATAATAAATATACGTAAGCTGTAAAATGCAGTAGAACCATGACTAATTTCATCCACACAAAATAAATGAATAAAAGATATCATATAGATAATGAATTGTCTTAATACAATATGTTGGGCGGAGACAAATCCACTACCAACAAGTAAGGAAAAAATACATGGAAAATAAAATAAGATTGGCGAGCGAAGCGAAGACGATCCAAGTGCAATCATCTTCGAAGAAATAGAGATGATTATGGCTAGAGCTAGAACATCTGCGAAAGACAAGAGCACACACCTGGAAAGATAACCAGGTCCTCAGAGGGATGTAACAAGACACATAATATCATGCCAATATAACTGAATATAAATTACTTAAATAAATAAGTCAATTGAATTATAACATGGTCCAATACACACCATTGAACTAGCGTACCATCCCCCCAACCAAACAAGGACAGGAGATGGTAAACTAATTCAAGACAACGTATCTTTCCATGCTATGAATCCAATATGGTATCCGGACCCCAACAAGGTTCAATACCTTCTCATCGAAGTAGTAAGCCACACCTACAACCAAACAAGGACAAGATGTGATGAACTAATTTACGACAAGTTATTGTTTCAAGTCGCGCTCAGATACAAGTACCCAAACCAAAAGTACTCATACCTAACGGATAAGGTAGCCTAACCAGTCTAAGTGTATGAAGTTTTAAGAACATCCTCCAATGCATGGGCCCTGGCTAAAATAGGATCGGCATAGTCCCCCCTTGGGGCACCAAAGGCCCAATCAATAAGAGCATAACGTTCCGCAGAACGTCAGTGGCCGTCAGTAATCATGGGTAATCTCATCCGCGTCTCCGGCGGAGCTCACGGGTTACAAAAGGGAAAGTGCATAGTAGCCCATACGCTAAGATATTGTCCTCCCCGCCCAATGCCTACTATGTTGTATCCACAATACAAAACCTCTATTAACCGCTTAGTCAAAAGCATGCAATCTCTATTAGCGCTTATTCCTATCGCACGGCTTATACGTACTGGTGGCCAGCCAATCACGCATGTCCGAGTCCTATATGTGACTCACAACTACGTGGTACAACGTGTCAAGGCCAATAAATGCAACACACAAGGTGGTCCCTTAAATCTAGGTTTAATGTGTAAGAAAAATTATACATAGCAGGAAATATAACTGAACAGTAAGTTCTAACAAGTTATGCCATGTATCACAGTTTATTTTGCATAAAGAAAATAATGAATAATGCATGAAATATGAGCTAAATAAATAAACAGCAAATGGCAAGGTGTCTTGCCTGGTAGTACGCCTGAGGTGTTGCAATGATCAATGTGGCATGAACTGCGACTTCGGGTAACAACTACACAAGGACCTCTGATGGTGGCACGGACAGTTCCATTGGGTCCAGAAGGGTCAAATTAGTTCGGATGAACAGGAGGGAGGTACAAAATTGGCGAGAGAATAGGAACAATGGGATTGTTCTTGGACATGAGAAGAATCAAAGGGAAAAAATGGATAATAATATATACAATCTCTAGAAAAATACTTAGAATTCTTGAATACCATATTTACTAGTAGAGTAATTTTGGTAAATACTTAAAAATATATGGGAAAATCGATATAGGCCAAAGTTCTACATGTTGTCAACATAATATTTTAGGTAGGAACTATATTTTATTAGTTAAAAATATTTTTAGATCAAGATAAAATTTTATAGTTCAAAGAGCTATAGATAAATTTCCATGTAATAATATTTTCACAAATATATTACTATAATTATTTTATAAAATTACCAAAATATTACTACTAATATTAATAATGGGATAATATTATAATACTTTTTTATATATAATTTATACCTATATATATATTATCAAATAGATCAACCAAAATAAATATAATAATAATAATATATAATAATCATAATCATAATCATAATAATAATTATTTAATACTACTAATAATGACTATCTACCAGAACCCGATAGTAATAATAGTTATAAATAATATACTAATAAGTATAAAAATCAATAAGTACTGAGTGCAGCATACAGCTACACTCGCCTCTCTCTCTCTCGTTTGAGTTCACAGTGGAATAACAAAAAAGAAGAGGGGGCGAAGAGGCTGAGAGAAATAAGGAAGAGGGGATTTAGGAAGAAAATTTGTTAGCGAGTGAGAGAAAAGAGGGGGAAAGCGGCGATAGAGAGATCTGAGGAGTGGGAAGCTCGGGCGGAAGAGCGGAGGGTCGGGGGATTACCTAGCCGCGCTACGCCGGTGGTGCGCGCTTACGCGACAGCGGGAGCCGCAGCTACTCCGGAGCGAGGGGGCTGCGCTTGCTGAGGCGGAAGCGCAGGGAGGCAGCGGAGGAGAAGGCGCAGGAAGGCGGCGCTCGGCGGATCCGGCCGGCGGCCACGGTGAGTGGTTTGGTGGTGGAGGTGGCGTATGTGTGTGTTTTATTTTGGTGTTTGCTTCATGGTTTTTGGGGTTTTTTGGGTGGCAGTACGACGGGTGGTGTCGGAGAGGAGGTATGGCGGTGGTGGTTTGTGGCGGTGGCCGCAGTGGTGGCGAACACTAGGGGCGGCTGCAGGGGTTTTCTCGGTGGGGTGGAGGCGGAGGATCGGAGTGGGGTCGTCGACGCGAGATGCGTCGACGCCGGGTGGTGCTCGTGGTGGTACGGTGGTGGTGACCACTGGTCTGTGCAGAGAAAAAGAAAGGGGCGGTTGGTAGGGCGAAGTTGGTGTTGGCATCGGTGGTGGAAGGATGGCACAGGGGGTCAGGATAAGGGTTACAATAGTGGTGGTGATGGGCGAGGCAGGCTGCTTGTCGGGAACGGCGACGGGGCTGGCCATTTGATTAGGATTAGCGTTTAGGTGGTCATCGTGTCCGGGGTGTCGGACACGGCAAGGGGATATTGGATTTTTGTCCAGGATGGTTGGACGAGGATTGATATTTGTATATGTAAAAAGAAATAACCTATTGGAAAGACACCCGGGGTTGGACCCGAGGCCGTCACGGCTGACACGAGACACGCATATTTGTGGTAGAGAAATCTGTGGAATAATTGTGGAGGAAAGCTAATGTGGAGGCTCCCCTATATATAGGGTTGAGGTAATCCTTAGAAGATAAGGATTTGGATTATTTAAACTCCCTTAGATAATCCCCATTTAATTTAAATTACTTTGAATCAATCAAATTTAAATGAATCAAATTTTAAATCAAAATTCTGAATCCAATTCAGATATGGCTATGTTCATATTTAAATTAGTGATTTTATTTAAATCATAGAATCTAATCAGAGTCAAAAATTTGTTGAAAAAATCATTTCAAAAATATAATAATTATTAATTTCGAAAATCACCATAAATATATATAAATATTTAAAATATGTTTTTGCAATTAAATCCAATAGCTAGAATTTCCAAAAATCAAAAGTATACGTGAAATTTAATTTCATGTACTTCCATGCGATAGAACATATCATTTATAGGTATTATTTTCTAGATTATCACATATATTTTCATAATGAAAATAGCTTGTTATAACAAATACCTTTTGGCAATCGTGACATATTTTATAACTCCAAGTAATTAATTATCATATATTATTTTGAGAACTATACTATATACATAAAATTTATAATCAAAAATGTTTTTCTAAAAATATGTACCTCGCAATATACGCACTCGACGAGCAAATACGAAAATGAACTCAATACCAAATTCAAATAGAAATAAATAAAATGAATTTAAAATGTAGTAAAAATTTAGGGGGTTTACACGGGATGAAGGTAGCAGCTAGAGGTAGAAGACAATGCTCACCAAATAAAATCATATGACATGATTTATTTTTAGTGGCCTTTTGGACTTGGTGGAAGAAGATGGTGTTTCAAAATCCGCCATTAAATCTGGATGTATCCATATGATCTCTCTTTTATCAGTAGACAGAGGAACGAGACCATCTGTCCGTGCAGGTGGAAGATTAACAATCTCCAGAGTAGTTCTTGGAATGGGGATGACACCGTCCTGCATAAGTTGAGCCAAAAAATCTCCAAACTGTAAAGAGACGACATTAGCCGTTACAGTTTTCTTATCTTGTTGGAGAGTGATTGCACTAGAATTGACCATCTCTTGTATTTTACCCTTGAGCACATAGCACGCTCGAGTTGGATGTCCAGTAAACCTGCGGTAAACACAATATTTAGGATAGTCAGTCTTACCAACTTCATCTGGCCATTTAGGTTCTGGCAGTTGGAGTTTGTTGCTCTTGATGAAACAATCGAAGATACTCATGATATCATCTTCATCAAAAGAGTATTCTTCTTTTAGACGAGGTGTCCGTTGTGGTGGTGCTGAAGGGGTAGATGTTGGCTGATTTACATTGATGGCTAGAGCTTCTTTGCCTTTGAGATTAATGGCTAAACTCTCCTTGCTCTTGCGATTGTTCTGACGGCCATTATTATTTGGTGTAGCGCGTTCATCTTTGTCAAGATTAGGCATTTGAATGCCTAATTGCTTGAATTCGTTAGTGCTCTCTTCTGTGGCTTTGGAGTTTATTATGAAAGAGGGCCAATCATGGAATTATGATGATCCTGTCCACATGCTGATTATAGGCAACAAGTTTGATTTGCAAGTGTCTATAGTTAAAGCATCTGGAGTTCCGAGAGGCATTTTGAGTGCTTCACGGCGGAACCGTTCAATAAAACGTTCAGTCGTTTCATTATGTCGTTGTTTGATTTTAATGGGAGCAGACATAGTCATACCGTTGGTTCCCTTATAAAATCATTCGAAGAACATTTGTTTGAAGCCAGCGAAAGAGGTTATGTGCTCGTCTGGTAAACTACGATACCAGTCATATGCTGCACCAGCTAAACAGCCAACAAACTCTAGTAAGAAGAGCATCATTTGGTTGAAGTTGATCAGTCATTACTTCAAAGTGGTTGAGGTATTGACTTGGAGACATACTGCCATCAAATAGCATAATGGTAGGGGCTTATATTTAGGAGGAAATTGGACCTCTTTCCATTCTATGGGATAGGGTTGTTTGATTCCAAGCTTCTGCATGCCATCCTTCTGTTTGAAAGCTTCAAATTGAGTACATAAAAGTTTTACGACCTCATTGGTATCTCCTATTGATTGTAGAGTAGTAGATTGATTCAATATGTTAGGAGGGGGTACCGCATGATAAGTACCACCCCTGTACCAGATTGACTTGGAATAGCCTGCGCAAGAATGGAACCAGTATGAGGAGATTGTACCCCCAGATCAATATTGGTGGGAACTGATGTTGTCACAGGTTCCTGAGTCAGAATCAGATTCACGATCGGTGGAACTGTATGTTATGCCATAATCACAGCATGCATGTCTGCCATCATCTCAGCCATGTTCTTCAAACTAGCCTCCAAAGCAACAATTCTCTGCTCTTGACTGGAAGAAGTGGAGGTATCTTGATCTTCTGTGATGGCATAAGCAGTTACTTCTCTAGCCTTTGAAGACGAGCTAGTAGAAAGGATGGTCCTTTCAGAACTTTTATTGTCAACATCAAAGTCACATAAAGAACTACCCCCAGAATAAGTGATAGGGATATCTTTTTGACTGAAGGAATCTTGGTTTGAATTAAGAAGATTCCTCTGACCGATTGTATCTCGGCTTCTTCATCGAGTATATTGATATACTCCTTCACACGGATTCATGAATCCGATCTAAGTATTGCTGACTAGGATTGCGGGACGTATTTCGTCTTGGACGTTTTCCACCCCCAGTGTTTCGATATGCCATGTTGACAGAAGCATAGAGTAGTTCATCTTCGTCCACTAGGATTGGTTCAGGAGTCTGAACATAATTCAAACGGTCAAAGACGAACCGCTTGGCTGACTGACAGCAGCATTTGATGACTTCATGATGGTGGTTGCAATGATGTTCTTGTTGTTGGACCACCGCTGGACATGATGGATTTGCAACCTTCCTCTTCTGTATTAAGAGTTCACGAAGGTCACTAACAGGACGAGAAGAAGTCGTAGAAATGTACTCCTTGATGATATTCGGGACATGGCTTCTGTTCCTGAGGTGTCCTGTACCTTGAGTGTACAAGGACGTGCTAAGCTGGTTAGCATAAGTCACATGATCTTTCACCTCAGCATTCTTCCTCTAACGTAAGTTAGCAGCTGGTACGGGTTGCGCTTGATGCATCTTGTAATTTCTCGAGGTTGAGCCTAATTGGCACCTGTTGATATAGGTGAGCAAGTCTGGCAGGGGAGCTGCTGGTGTATCTACTTGAGATACTAGTAGTTTGCTTCGTCGGGATCTTGAAATACATAAGGTTGCCCTGATCTCTTTAGAGTAGGCAAAATGCCTTTTTTCATGGAAGGTTTTTCTGAATGGAACTCATCTTCCTGAGAGAGATTTGGTTGTCTCTATTAAGAAGAGCAGTACTTTCCACCCAGTCAACGACTCGAGCAGAATAAGGAAAAGTTAAAGAACCTTTTCCTTGATTTAGCGATTTCTCACTTAACTTCTGATTTGGTGGCAAATAGTGCTTCCCTTTACGTTGCACTAGTACAGATGTACATATGGGTTTTACCAAGGCATGAACCTGCGCAAGTTGCGTCGAAGAAAAAAAGGCCAAAGGGGTCTTTCCTTTGTTTTGGACAGCAGTGTGTCGAGACAAAGTCTCCTTTGATTTCAGGGTCGGAGGAGTAGAGGGATTAGCCAAAAGGCTGTTTCCCTTAGGTTGTGCCGAAGCAGTGATGGGCGCAAGTTGCGCAGAGGTAGGAATAGGTACAGATTACGCTAGAGAAGAGAGGGCTGAAGGGCACTTTCCCTTGTTTTGGACAGCAGTGTGTCGAGACAGAGTCTCCTTCAATTTTATGGTCGGGGGAGTAGAGGGATTAGCCAAAAGGTTGTTTCCCTTAGGTTGTGCCGAAGCATTGATAGGCGCGAGTTGCGCAAAAGTAGGAGATTGCGCCACCGAAGACTTTGGAGTCTAAACAGAGCGCGTATTGCTCTTAACTGCGGCAGCAGTGCGCTTGGCACCCCCAGCATTGATCATGGTCTCGTAGGCTGTCTAGTCGACTTAACGACTAGGGTCTTCTGTATTTTGTCGATTGACGCGGTATCACATTGAGTTCTCACTTTTTCGTCGGAGGAGAAAGTCGTCTCCAGCAGAGTCGTCATTTTGTTTGCAAAGAACAAAAAGTTTTATTACAAACTAAGAAAAAGAGTACAGGAGTATAATTGATTTCCGGGGAAGTACAACTATAGGAATCTGATCAGAAGACGATCACTTTATCCCTTGGACGATGTGATATCAAAGACACGAGCCTCTAGAGAATGCAGCAGCACTTTAGCAGGAGATTATGATCACTTTTGATGATTTGAGAATGATTTGAAACTCTATTTATAGAGTTCATGAAATAACCATTTAGTAGTTATTCTGGGTTGCGCGCAGCTTCAGATTGCACGCCTCTTGTTCACTTGTGCGAACGGTTGTACTAACTGCTGTAGACGCATGGCATTGTTTGATTGAGATGTGCGTGGTCGTGGGCAGTTTAGTGGACACGTTCTTGAAGTTAGAAGCTTGCGTGCCACATCACTCTGTTTCGAACACTGTTTGATTACTTTGTGCGGGCTTCATCAGGTTGCGCGTGGGCGCAATGCAACAACCTGTGCGAACGGTTTGCACTAACTGCTGTAGATGCGTGGCATCGTTTGATTGAGATGCGCATGGTCGTTGTAGGTCCTAAAAATCAAGTTGCATTTATCAAATAAGCAGAGGAAATTAAATTGCGCACTCTTCAAATGGACTGCGCAGGAGGCAGATTGTGCTACATTTCAAGCGCGCAAGCTGAACTGCGCTACCACCCAAGCACGCTACACTGACGTGGCAATGCCATCATTACTGACAAAAATCTGATCTTCTGACAGCTGACAGCCCGATAAACGAGGAGTCCTTTCATTTTTGTGCAGCACAGTGCTCGAGGACAGCTGTACAGCCAGCGCAGTATGACAGCTAAACTTCAGCACAGTTTGACCAAGCCCGAGTCTCAGCGCAGTTTAATGCTAGCGCTCTTCAAGTGGCACAATCCATCAAGATAACTGACAGTTATTACGTGGCTTACATGCCATCAATTGATCGCCACGTGGCAACCGCCTGTACACGACCATGCGCATTTCAATCAAATAATGCCACGCGTCTAATACAGTTGGCCCACGATCGAGTAACTGCCAGCGCAGTTTGCTGTTTGTGCAGTTTGTCACCAGCGCAGTTCAGCATGCGCAATCCAAAATAACTACAAATTAGTTATTTCCAAAACTCTATAAATAGAGTTTCAAGTCCTTCATTAAGGGGATCAGATCATTATTATCATCAGAGATCAGGAGTTATTGTCCAAGTGCTGCTGCATTCTTCAGAGGCTATCGTCTTCAAAATTCACATCGTCCAAAGGATAAAACGATCATCTTCAGATCGGATTCCTATAGTTGCACTTTCCCAGAATTCAATTGTAATCTTCTTACAAAGTTTGTGAAACAAATAACTTTTTGTTTTTTCAAACAAAATGGCAACTCTGCTGGGGACGACTTTCTCCTCTGACGAGGAAGTGACAACTCAATGTGACGTTGTGTCTATCGGAAAGACGCAGAAGATGCTGGTTGTGAAGGTCAACCAGACTGCCTACGAGGCGATGATCAACTCTGGAGCTACTCGTCGTACTGCAACCTCTGCCAAGAGCAAGGTCCGTTCAGTGTGGACTCCAAAGTCCTCTGTGCAGTCCTCTGTGCAATCATCTGCGTAACCTGCTATCTCTGCTACCAAAGAACCAGTAGCAACTTCTACCCTTGCGCAACACACTGCTCTTTCTGCCACAGCACATCCCACTTCCTATGCTACTCAGGCAAAATGCAAGACTCCTCTCCACCTGGCGCAGTTGGCAGCCACTTTTGCTCCTGCGTAATCCACTACTCCTGCAACCAGAGTGCAACCTAAACATTCTGAAGCCAGGACTCCTGCTGCGCAAACTACAGTTTCTGTGGCCAAAAGGCCATCTGTCAAAGCTTTCCAAGCGCAATCAGCCAATGCGCCTATTGCCACTTCAACCTCTGCGCAAGCTGTTCCAGCGCAGTCTAATAGGGATAACCCTTTGGCTAATCTCCCTTCCTCTCACAGCAAGAAGAAAAACTCTGCTCCTCTTTCCAAGCACCCTGTTGCTCCAGCACAATCCACTGGGGGTAGTCTGTTGACTGTTCCTCCTCCTCCTCAGAACAAAGGAAAAGGCTCGTTGGTCTTTTCTCGAACTTCCTCGTTCCACGACTTGGAAGACAACAGAGGGAAATGCTTTTTAGCCAACCCTTCTTCACAAAACAAAGGAAAAGGTCCTTTGGTCTTTTCTCAGTCTTCTCCGATTTTTACCGTAGAAGATCCATCTGAACGTGCCTCGGCACCAATCAGTACAAGAACTCTCTCAAACAAGAGCTCTTCTTTCCCTGCCAAAGGGAAATGTACTGATCAAAGAGGTATTCTGCCTACTCCGGTAGCAGAATTCCAAGATCTCCCAACTCTCCGGATATCCCGCTCAAAACAAGAAAAATTACTGGTGTCTCAGACAGAAACCCCTGGGGGTGAGTTTGCTGATCTACGGACTTATCTCAATAGACCAACTTCTATGAAACGCAAGCAGCCAATGCTGAAGATGAACCTGCATCAGAGGCGAATTTTCAGGATGAAAAATCCTGACACCTATGCTAACGAAGTGAGTACTTCTCTATATACTCACGGGACAAAACATCTAAAGAACCGGAACCATGTTCTGAATGTGGTCAAAGAACATATCCCTCAGACTTCTTTTCGTCCCGTCATTATTCCTGACCTCCGAGAGCATCTCAAGCAAAAATGGGACAACATCTCAACACCTCCAGTTCAACCACTTGAACATCATTGTAATCACAAGGTTGTCATCAAGTGTTGTTGCCAGACAACAAAACGATCTGTTTTCGATCGTCTGAATTTTGCAACTTTTGAACCAATGTCAGAAGATGAAGACGAAGTGTTGTATGCTTCCGTCAACATGGCTTCTCGAGACACTGGGGTAGAAAGCGTTCCAAACATGGCAAACCTCGCAGGCCCAGCCAGCGATACTTAGATTTACTCCAAGAATCTTCTGAAGGAGTATTTCGACACACCCGATCCCGAAGTCGAGACACATTCGGGCATGGAAATCTTCTCCAAAATCCTTCTGGTCATCTCCCTATTTCTTATTCAGGAGATGATTCCTTCTCTGATTATGATGCATACAGCGAAAGTTTTGAACAGACAGTGTCTTCTATTGTGCCAAGAGAAGTGTTAGCATACGTTGTCACTGAAGATCCAGATGCTTCTAGTTCGGCAAATCAAGAACAACGAATAGCTGCACTGGAGGATAAGATGAAGACCATGGCTGAAATGGTCGCAAGTATGTATTCTATAATCGTAGCTCAACATACAGTACCACCGACCGTACCTGCTGCAAACCCTAAAATTATAGCATCGTCGGTACCTGTTAATGCAGGTCTGGGGGTAGTATCTCCTCAAATACCACCTGTACAAATTCAACCCACACCCAGTCAGTCAGGAGCTGGGGGTAGCACTTACCACGCTGTTCCTCCCCCTAACACTATAATTCAGCCTGCTCCTTCTGCATCATCGGAGGATGCTAATGAAGCTGTCAAACTCTTGCGCACTCAATTTGAGGCTTTTAAAGAGAAGGACAATTTACAAAGATTGGGGATTAAACAGCCTTATCCGGTTGAATGGAAGGAAGTCCCATTCCCTCCAAAGTACAAGATTCCCACAATTTTGCTGTTTGACGGCAGCACTTCTCCAAGTCAGTTCATTAACCACTTTGAGGTAATGACTGTTCAACTTCAGCCAAATGACGCTCTTCTTACTAGGGTATTTGTCGGCTGTTTAGCCGGTGTAGCATACGATTGGTACAGGAACTTGCCTGATGGCTGTATCACTTCTTTCTCGGGTCTTAAACAAATCTTCTTGGAGCGATTCTACGAGGGAATTAACGACATGACCATGTCGGCCCTCAACAAGATCAAACAAAGAAATAATGAAACCGCTGAGAGTTTCATTGAAAGATTCCACCGAGAAGCTTTAAAGATGCCTCCTGGAACTCCGGCCGCTGTCACTATAGATACCTGCAAGGCAAATCTTTTGCCTATCATCAGCATGTGGATGGGGTCAACTCAATTTCAAGACTGGCCATCATTCATTGTCAATGCTAAAGCAGTTGAAGTTAGTGCTGACAAGTTCAAGCAGTTGGGGGTACACATGTCTAACCCCGACCGAGATGAACACCCGACATCTAGCAGCGGTAATCGCCAGAACAACCGCAAGGGTAAAGAGACTTTGAACATCAATTTGAAGAACAAAGAATCTCTGGCTGTCAACGTAGCTCCACCTACGTCTACTTATACTCCTTCTGCCCCTCCACCAAGGAAACCTCGTCCGGAAGTAGAGTACTCCTTTGACGAGAACGACACCATGAGCATCTTCGATTGCTCGATCAAAAGCAATAAGTTCCAACTCCCAGACCCGAAGAAGCCTGACGAGGTCGGTAAGACTGATCATCCCAAATATTATGTTATCACAGGTTCATTGGACATCCCACTCGAGCATGTTATGTGCTCAAAGGCAAGATTCAAGAGCTAGTCAATGCTGGTGTTGTCACCCTTCAACAAGATGAGAAGACTGTTACCGCGAACATGGTCTCAGTACAGTTCGGTAACTTCCCTCCACAGATGGTACAACATGGTGTCATCCCTATCCCCAAGGCCACCCTTGAGATCGAGAATCTTCCTCCTCCACGGAGTGAAGGTCTAGTCTTTCCGGCACAATCACCACCATCCTGGGGTTCAACCAGGAAAGGAGTGAGCCTCTGGACAAGATTCGCCTAAAACTCCAAATAGGCAATCTCCGCACAAAAGTGACCTTCTACATTATAGACAACAATGGTTGTTCTTATAATGCTCTTTTAGGGAGACCATTCCTTCATGAACACAACATTGTTCTTTCAACTCTCCATCAATGTTTCAAGTACGTTGATGACAATGGAGAGGTTCAAAAAGAGGTTGCGGATCTCTACCCTTTCAAAGGTATCGAAGCATATTGTAATGATGCTCGCATGTATAAAGATGAGTTCATGAAGGTAGTACTGGCTCTGGACACTGAAGAAAAACAAGAAGCAGTGCCCAATGACACCCTCATCATACCTGTTAAAGGGCGTGTTTCTCATCCTCAGTCCTCCAAACCACTGGCTATTCACTTGCAAGTCCGGAAGCAACCAACCGATGGTGATCAAGATCAAAGGGAGCTCACCTCTTCTGAGCCACTTGTTATCTACCTACGTCGTAACAAGGATAAAAGGCAGCTCACCTCTTTTGAGCCACTTGTTATTGATTTATCTCGTAACAAGGAGAAAAGGGAGCTCACCTCCTCTGAGCCACTTGTTATTGACCTTCGTCGTAACAAGCCTCCTCTACGTTCTTCTTCTCCCCCTCTTATAATTAATCTGACCAAGCCTGCTAAGGCTAAAGGTCCTGTTGTAAATACAGATGTACAAATCAATAAAAAAGCATCTACTTTCCAGTATACTGATGTCACTTATCATGCTAAGTGTTATTTGGATATGTTAGATAGCTTTCAATCATTTACAATAGGAGTTGTACAGTCTCTTCAAACAGAGGTCTTACTCGAACACCCAGATGATTCATACTTTATTGTCCCTTCTCGAAAGAGAGGTGAGAGTCCAATACTTTTTAGTAAAGGGCTAAAACAAAAATTTAGCTATACGGATGATAGCAAAAATAACGATATGGGACGTCCCCAACTTCGTCGTTATAGTCAACAATCAAAAGACATCATCCGAAAGATGGGTTATGACTTCAAAAATGGCCTCAACTATGGTAAGGGTAGACGAACTCCTATCCGTACGGTTGTTTCAAAAGGAAAATCAGAGATGTACTACAGCAGGACGAAAAGAGGTCTCGGATATGCTTCACCTCCAGTCTTATCTCCAGAAGTCTCCGAATCCGATAGTGAAGAGCGTTCCAACTCTTCTGATTCAAGATCATGGGATTCTGACACCAGCATCGGTCAGGTTCATCGATTGATTGTATATTCTAATATGGTCTCTGCTGAACTTCCTGAAGGCTATGATGAAGATATCGAAGAAAATCTCGAAACAGATCCTTGGGCTCAACGAATGGATACCCAATGGGAACTCCGATTCAAACAACGGGAACCTCCTACTGAAGATCAATTAGTTCAAATTGATGTGGAAGAAGACGGGTCACCTCGTCCGATATTCATTAACAAGAATCTCCCCGAGGCGGATAAGCAAGAATTAATTCTTCTTATTCGAGAATATATTGATGTCTTTGCTTGGAGTTATGAAGACATGCCAGGTTTAGATCCCAAAGTTGCTACTCACAAATTGAATATCTTGCCTAATGCAAAACCCGTCAAACAGCATCAAAGGCGCTTCAAACCAGAAATGATGGATGCAGTCGACGATGAAGTCAAGAAGCTCATCGCTTGTAGCTTTATTCGAGAAGAACAACATCCTGATTGGGTAGCCAACGTTATTCCAGTCTTGAAGAAGACTGGCAAAGTTCGAGTTTGCATCGACTTCCGGAATCTTAATGAAGCATATCCAAAAAATGAGTTTCCTCTTCCTATCACAGACGTCATGATTGACAATACTTGTGGGTTCGAAAGGATATCCTTCATGGACGGATTCTCTGGATACAATCAGATTCGGATGAATCCTGAAGATGAAAAACACACTTCTTTCCGCACTCCTCGCGGAGTTTACTGCTATACCGTGATGTCATTTGGTCTCAAGAACGCTGGTGCAACTTACCAACGAGCTATGAGTACCATCTTTCGAGATCATCTACGCAAGACGGTCGAATACTATGTCGACGATATTGCTGTCAAGAGTCGTCTAAAGGAAGATCACATCCAAGACTTGAGAACTATCTTCAACCTAATATGCCAACATCAACTCAAAATAAATCCTACCAAGTCATTCTTGGGTGTCTCTAGTGGCAAATTTCTCGGCTTCGTCATTACCTCTAAGGGTATACACGTGGATCCCGAGAAGATCAAAGTCATTTAAGAGATGCGTCCTCCACGCAACCTAAAAGAGCTACGAGGATTCCAAGGTCGACTTGCGTACATCAAGAGGTTCATTTCGAATCTGTCTGGGCGCTGCAGACCATTTACCCAGTTTATGAAGAAGGGTGTATCTTTCATTTGGACTAAAGAATGTCAACGAGCATTTGACGATATAAAGCAATATCTCATGAACCCACCAGTCTTGGTGCCACCAATGTCGGGCATACCATTCTTAATATATGTCCGTACTATGGACCATTCCTTGGGTGCTTTACTTGTCCAGAAGAACAAAAAAGGCCATGAACAAGCCATCTACTATCTTAGTCGTACTATGATTGGTGCTGAATACCGTTATAGTCCGGTTGAGAAAGAATGCTTAGCTCTTATGTTTGTTGTTCAAAAGACAAGACATTACATCATTGGACAAACTATTCATGTCATATCCCGAGTTAATCCTCTTTGGGTATTAATGAAGAAACCTAGCACACTCAATTCTCGGCTAGCTACATGGGCCATTTTGCTAGCCCAATATGACATGATATATGTTCCACAAAAGTCCGTTAAAGGACAAGGACTGGCTGAGTTTTTAGCAGCTCACCCTGTTCCGGAGACATCTAAGCTTTATGATGAAATTCCAGATGAAACATTGGAGTCAAACATGATCTCCGAAGAATTTCCTACTTGGCGTCTATTCTTTGACGGAGCATCCAGGATCGGGCCGAATGGTGCCATTGTCGTAGAAATTAGGATTGTTCTTATTTCTCCAGACGGGTCAACTATCCAAAGAGCCTATTCCCTAGATGAACCCTGCTCCAACAACGTGGCAGAATATAATGCTCTACTCATTGGCCTTCAATTAGCTAAACAACTAGACGTCGAATATCTTGAAGTCTATGGCAACTCCAAGCTGGTTGTTAACCAGGTTAGAGGAACCTATGAAGTTCGTCATCACGATCTAGTGCCTTATCATGAAGCGGCAATCAATATACCTACATCATTCAAAGCCTTCTTCATCGAATATGTTCGCCGAGCTTGCAATACCGAAGCAGATGCTTTAGCCAATCTTGCAGCAGTCTTAGCCATCCCTGTCAAAAGACAGCAGGTGGTGGTTGTCTCTAATCGGGAATTATTTTGCATCGAAAACAATCGTAATATTGAGTTCAGTAATCTTACTGAAGCCAATGTTATCAGTGAAGATTGGAGAGCTCCTTTCATTTACTTTGTGGTTCACGATATACTCCCTGAAGATCCTAAAGAAGCTACGAGTATTCGTCGGCGATCTCTTCGATTCTACTACAACCAGACTACCAAGACTCTCTATCGACGAACTTATGACAGTCTTCTCTTACGCTGTCTTGCTGGTGATGAAGCAAAGCAAGTATTACGTGAAGCTCACGATGGTGTTTGCGGAGTGCATCAACCTGGCCCTAAGCTACAAGATCGTATCCAATGCATGGGTTACTACTGGCCCTCTATGGTATCAGATGTCATCGAATATGCAAGAAAATGTCGAGCCTGTCAAATCCATGCAGATTTCATCCATCAACCATCGGAATTTCTTCATCCGACTGCTGCTTTCTGGCCTTTTGAAGCCTGGGACATGGATATTATAGGTCCTATCAACCCTCCTTCTTCTAAAGGACATCGGTTCATACTAGCTATAACCGATTACTTCTCCAAATGGGCTGAAGCTATACCTCTGGCTGAAGTTAAGACCAGTAGCGTCATCAACTTTGTCAAACACCATGTCATCTATAGATTTGGTGTACCTCAAAGGATCATTCATGACAATGGACCACAGTTCATTAGCCAGAAGTTTACCAGGTTTTGTGATGATCATCGGATTGACAATGTTGCTTCGACAGCTTACAATCCTGCTGCTAATGGTTTAGCTGAAGCATTTAACAAGACTATTATTAAACTCCTTAAGAAGTTTGTATCTAATAACAAACGAAATTGGAGTGAGAAACTCGAAGAATGTCTATGGGCCTATCGCACTACGGTCCGTAACCCTACAGGCTGTACACCTTTTTCTCTTGTGTATGGTTGTGAAGCAGTTCTACCTTTGGAACTTCAGATCCCATCCCTGCGGATTGCCATTACCAACGAGATCACTACAGAGAACAATGACCTCTTTCGACTTCAAGAATTAGAAGCGCTCGACGAAAAACGGTTATTGGCTCAACAACATATTGAGTTATATCAAGCCCGAATCTCAAAAGCTTTTAATCGCAAAGTTTAAGTCAGAACTTTTCAGAAAGGAGAACTGGTTCTAACCGTCAGACGTCCTATGACCATGACTCATATAAGTAAGGGCAAATTCGACGCGAAGTGGGAAGGTCCATATATCGTGAGCAAAGTCTTCTCAAATGGAGCCTATCAACTTACAGAGTTGGATGGTCGAGTTGCAATGATGCCTATCAATGACAAATTCCTCAAAAAGTACTATATATGAATGTAAAAGGAATTTCTTGTAAATACGACGAAATAGTTCATAAATAAAATTTTATTTTATTTTATCATAAACGGTGTTACAAGATATCAGGGACGAGGATCACTATCGTCCTTCTTAAATCAGGATGCGGGCCACTGCCGTCCTTTTTAAAAATATAATAGGCAAAAGAGTCGAGAACATCCTTGCTCGAATCCACCAGGAACTTGCAAGCAGCCATCCTCATGGCCTCTTCTTCTTCAGTCTTCCTTGGCTCAACCAGGAAGTCCAACATATCCCGCGGTGGCTTGGGTGCAGACGAACCTTCGCCCGCCTCTGTCTGCTCTGGCTGGGTCATCTCGACTGGACGTTCTTCAGTAACCGCTTCAACCTTAGGGGCGATCTCAGCCTTCTTCGATGCATCTTCAGACGACATTTTCTTGTTAAAAGTAAAACTGATCATTCCATCTAAAGTTCTGTTCTATTTATAGACAGAGATTCCTGAGACAGTTGATTACGTGAATCGAAGCGACGTGTCGTTTATTCCATTTACATCCATCCGACGGTTCATCCGTTCATTACATCCATCTGATGGTTCATCCGTTCATTACATCCATCCGACGGTTCATCCGTTTATTACATCTATTCGACGGTTCACCCGTTCATTCCATCCATTCGACGGTTCATCCGTTCATTACATCCATCCGATGGTTCATCCGTTCATTCCATTCATCTGACGGTTTATCCGTTCATTCCACTCATTTGACGGTTCATCCGTTCATTCCATCAATTCAATGGTTCACCGTTCATTCTATTTCATCTGACGGTTCACCCGTTCATTCCATTTATTTTGATGATTCATCCGTTCATCCATATCAGCAACTTGTCACGTATTTATTTCTGATTAAGTTGTCTACCGAAATAATAATATTTAATAAATTATATTCTGCCATGACAACATTACCTCTGAGCAGATATAATGGATATAATTATTTTCTAAAATCAAGAAATATATCATGTCATGAACCTCTGAATATATTTTCTATCGCTATTATTTATATCCTTAATGGGATATGCAAAAAATAATAGAGCCACAAAAATAATGTCGTTTTATTGATCAAAATAAAAGGCATTACAAAAAAGATATATCATGAAAAAGGAAAAAGTACAAAAGACCTTTCTTCACTCAATTGGTAGGGTCATCAAACTAGCTATCTGCTGCTTCAATGCTTGAAGTCGTTCCTCATGCGAATCCAACACCCGTCTTCTAGCTTCCGCCATTCCAAATTCATCGTCAAAGGATGGCAAAGTCACTAGGCGGCGAGCGATTTCATCTTGATGGAAAGTGACAAATTCATTCTTCTCTTGGGTTAGAATGTCTAGTTGCTGAACGGCAGCTTCATGCTGTGTCGTTTCTTCTTCAAGAGCAAGTTGAACGATTCTCAACTCTTCCTGAAGTCGAGCAAACTCCGCCTTCAGTTCAGCAACCTTCTTTCCTTTCTCCCCAGCAGCAGACGCTAATATCTCCATCCGAAAATCATACTCTGAAGCCTTTATGGCATAAGTGTCCAAAAACGTCTGGAAAGCAGCTTTTGTGACTTTAGCTTCGCGAGTCATCCTTTCAAACTCAGCATTCACTAGGGGTTCTACCTCCCCCTGATTAAGATCTTTATAAATCTTAATAGATGCCTCCAGTTCATCCAATATGTGTTCAAGATCAGGCAGCTTGAGCTTCATCACCTTGACTTCGGATAGCACCTATCAGATAAGTAGTTGGGGTTCTAAGGGTGATGAAACCAACATTCTCCCTTTCCATTACCCTTTCTACTAAGGGTCCTAAGGAAGTGAAAAAGAGGTTAGTGAAAGAACCAACTATAAATCTGTTGGTAGCCGCTGCGCCAGGTGTAGCAACTACTCCTGTGGAAGTTGAAGCAGCAGATGCTTGTACAGGTGGATGTTCAGCTTCTTGAACATGAACTGAGGTTTCTCTAGACAAGGGAGCCATGGTGGAGCTAGTCGCCCCTCCCAGATGTTCCTCTGTGAAATCAAGTAAACACCATTAGTTTGCTGTCATTAGCGACTATAAAAAAGGATCAAAATAAGGGCAAGCTTACCATTGCTGGGTCTAGTGACAAGTTTGTCGTCTGTTGACATGGGTTGCAACCTCGCAGAAGTAGCTTCAGACATCACTGCCTGACTACTTCTTGCTTCGGAGCTGTCTGAAAAATGTCGGCTGCTGCTAGCTATCGCTGTTGTTGGCACTATATCAGTGCATACTGGAGGAATTGGAGAGGATTGAATTTCTGCATAAATAAAAGTTAAGATGATTAGTCATTTGATCTATAAAAGAAGATTGCCAATATCATTCAATACCTCTCGGATCAGTGACAGTAGCGTCCTCCGGTGCTATGTCATTAACAGTATTCTTTTCTTGGGATGCATAAGCATTAGCATCCTCTTCCGAATTCGGAGTGTCATCAATAGTCTCTGCTAATGTCTCTTCATCATCCGCACCTTCTTCTCGGGCTTCCTCGCTATCACTTGCGGCGACCGAATCTATATCATCATGGAAGCCGAAGTCACAGCCTTCTAGAGCCTCAATCATTAATTTGTCTTCTTCAGCACGAAGTGATCTTGGAGAAGCTAGAAGATGGGCAGTTTCCGGTGCAAGTGTAGGAGATCTCAATACATCGAGAGACGTTTCTGAGTCGTTGATTGGAATCAGAGTTGCAGTCGCCTCTCTTATTTTTGCAGCTTCATCCTCTGTCTCCGCGATCTCCTCTCTTGTCTCTACAACCTCGTCCATTTTCTCTACACTAGAAGCTTCCTGTCTAGGCTCAGGGGCAGGTGTCGGAGAAGACATCATAATCCCGGTGACCGCATTTGTCAGGACCGATGCCAGGATAGGTCTTGGAGGAGGGACTACTTTCTTTTTGAAGGCTATTTTCTTTCTGTGTAGAGGTCTCTCTGGACTCTCTACGTCTATAGCATGTTCTTGTTTTTGAATGGAGGTCAGGGTCGTCGCTTCTTCTCTCTGAATTGACTCAGCCTGTTGCCGAGATTGCGACCGGGTAGTAACCCTTTCCGACGATTCTAAAGCAATCTTCTTCTTAGAGACTGGAGAAGAAGGTTCTTTCGCCCTCCTCTTCTTCCCCTTGGTCGAAGATCTTACAACTTTTAGAGAGACGCACAGCGGCTCGTATACTTCTTCAGGGAAGTTGGCATCCCTTGAAGCTTCTAATGGTGCATCGGCTGGCTCATGCTCTTCATCATTTCCAGGAAGCACCAGAACAGGTGCTCATTTCTTAAATCGAGTCGCAGTCGCGAAGCTGTCTGCCAGATTGAAGTTTTCAGCAAAAGTGTTTGCTGATGTATAGAAGATCGAGTACGTATACAGCATACGAGGACCTCGATCATTTCTGGACGGTATCGAAAACGTCGTCCTTGTGTCCCGAGCATTGTAATATGCCCAAGCCCGGGCTTCATCAATTAAAAAACCCCTTTCCTTGTAGACATGTAATAGCATTACCTACATGAAATTGGTCATAACCGAATTGGTGTGCAAAACGGCTGGGGAGATAGGGCTCGAGATAGCATTCATCTTCGAACTGGTATACCAGGTGTGACGGCCGAATTATCCTTAGCCAATCGAATGCTGTGTGGCCCAAAGGCTGCATCCTCCCAGAGTCCACAAGGTTTGTAGACATATGTTCATAACCGACTGGAGGAGTAATGCAGTAGAAGCTCCATCCTCTACCAAGGTTCAGAGCGCGTCGGCAATCTCTCAAAGTGGTATAAATCCACTTACATCCAGAAAATCTTCTTAGAAAGCTGTCGTCCACTGCCCCCATGTCGGGGTTCATTAGTGAAGGATGGTGCAAAAGCAGCCATCCAAATAGATAAGTGTACGGTAGCTCCAGCCGAGAAAAACTTCCTTTCTCGCCTTTCCCTTTAATCATTGAATCGACGAAGAGGCGAAGGCCGGCGTTCACCCTGCATGTCATTGCTGACAGCAGATCCATCCGGTAGTCGAAGACCAGACGGACAGCAGCAAAAAGTACACCACGGTGGAAGCGGTCTACTGCACTGGCCCCAGGGACGACGTATCGTCGGAGCCAGTAAGTGAGGAAACCTGCCAACTGGCCTTCCTTTGACATGGGCATGTAGCCCATCCTCATGTAGCTTTCAATAATGTCTCCTTTCTTGAAAGGAGGACACTGGAGATCATCTTTGATCTTGATATCCATATCATCATGTATCTCCATCAGCCCTATCACTTCGCTATTGCTAAGTGGTCGGAAGTAGTCGGGATGGCAGTTCTCGTGCTCCTTGGTCTTCTTCTCAATGATATGGTTGAGGAAAAGGTACGGCAACCATTTGGTAGAATAGCAGGTGCCGGACGTGCCACTCTTGTAGTAGAGAGAACAGATCTTGTAGTGACATAGTAGCTCTTCAAACACAGCTACCATGTCAGTGTTCTTTTGGCAGAGTCTGTCCAATTCATCGTTTGTCGGAACAAACTCTTCATAGGGGATATCCCCCATTGGCAGGCTGGAGATGTACTTCATCTCGTGCAAAGCTAACCCAATCTCTCCGCGGGACGTCATGAAAGTCCCGGTTCTATAGTTGTATCTCTCGGCCAACGCGAGGAATAGATAAGGATTGGAGGAAAAGCCATAAACAGTGGCATACACTGCTTGGTATAGATCAATCTCCTTAAGCCGTTCTTCAAATTGGACCAATATCTAATTGGCTATACAGATCCATCTCTTATTATCCGGGTTCATGAGGCCTGTCAACCGCAACTCCTGATCCGGATACCTTTCTTCTACCTTCGCAAACTCATTTGCGAATATCGGAGTTCTCACTGGTAGCAGCAAGGAAGAATCTTCTGGCGGGATACAGCCAGGCTTTAGTCCTTTAAGCAAGGAGCTATGGCGCTCAGAGGAACTGTAGAATATATCTTTGTTGCCAGACCCCTTCTTGACACAGATGTTCCCTGTTCGGGCTTGCTGAAGTGGAGTTATATCCCATTCCATTCTTCTGGGATAGCTTGCAAAGGCATATCGAGATAGAGGAGGGCATCTAGAGATCTCCGGCAGAAGGATTGTCTTCTCGCCCCTCTGGATAAGTCTCTGTTCCATTCGAGGTCTTGGCTGAGAGTTCTTGTCAAAGGCCTCACCAAACAAGAATAACGACTTCTTATGAGTGACGGTATCATCAGTTTGCAGAGACTGCCCGTTCATCAGACATAGCAAAGTCTCATTGTCCTGTGCAGTCGAGACGGCTTGTCGAGATGACGGTAAGGCATACTGAGGAAATGTCACATGAGATAGATCTTCTTTGTATTCAGGTTCAGCCAAGGATCCTGCAAAGACCTCATAGTTGGGGTCTTCCTTGAGGTTAACTGCATCAAATAAAAAATAAGGATCAGTACATGCAAAATCAAAAGTTTTCTACAAAAGATCATCAATTTGCACAAGTTATCAGATTGCGCCAGCGCAATCAACCTGCACAAGTTGTCAGATTGCGCCAGCACAGTCAGCTTGCACAAGTTATCAGTTTGCGCTAACATACTTGCGCAAGACATTAGTTTGTGCTGGCATAACTGACTTGCGCAAAACGGTGGATTGCGCCAAATATTTTGTCAGCGCTTTCCATCCGATTGCGCAAGAGTATAGTTTTTCATAAAAATGAAAACTATTGTGAATGCAACCGAAACCCTAAACAGGGTGGCACAAATGCCATCAATCTCTAAAAAGGGAGAGGTATGAAGGTCTGAAAATATCAAGAACCCTAAAAAGGGTTTCGATCATGGTTCACCATCTACCTTGCAATGCTGGATGACCTGTCTCATGATGAGAAACTCATGGCACAACACGAGTCAAGGGTTCGACGGGGGCCTTGCCCTTCTCAGTGGCTGTTCGCTTGGGAGCCATCGCTGTTGTCGGCGGGAAGGAGAAGAAGTAGTCGGAGTTGGAACGGAAGCTTTTGTCTCTTGAACAGTCGAAAACAAGTAAAGGATGAAAGAAAGAAAAAAATGAAACTATTTATAGTTTTCCAGAAGTGAAATGGCCACCTCCGATTGCGCCACAAAAGTCGGAGCTAATTCCTCCAAATGTGCAGTCAAAGCGCAACTTGCGCAACTTGATTTTAAATTTGAAATTCAAAGTATTTCAAAACTTTGAATATTTTCAAATTTCGAAAACTTTGAAGGGGGTCTTGTAGGTCCTAAAAATCAAGTTGCATTTATCAAATAAGCAGAGGAAATTAAATTGTGCACTCTTCAAATGGACTGTACAGGAGGCAGATTGTGCTACATTTCAAGCGCGCAAGCTGAACTGTGCTACCACCCAAGCGCGCTACGCTGACGTGGCAATGACATCATTACCTGACAAAAATCTGATCTTCTGACAGCTGACAGCCCGATAAACGAGGAGTCCTTTCGTTTTTTGTGCAGCACAGCGCTCGAGGACTGCTGTACAGCCAGCACAGTATGACAGCTAAACTTCAGCACAGTTTGACCAAGCCCGAGTCTCAGCACAGTTTGATGCTAGCTCTCTTCAAGTGGCGCAATCCATCAAGATAACTGACAGTTATTACGTGGCTTACATGCCATCAATTTTTCGCCACGTGGCAACCGCCTGTATACGACCATGCGTATTTTAATCAAACAATGCCACGCGTCTAATACAGTTGGCCCACGATCGAGTAACTGCCAGCACAGTTCGCTGTTTGCAGTCTATCACAAGCGCAGTTCAGCATGCGCAATCCAGAATAACTACAAATTAGTTATTTCCAGAACTCTATAGATAGAGTTTCAAGTCCTTCATTAAGGAGATCAGATCATTATTATCATCAGAGATCAGGAGTTCTTGCCCAAGTGCTGCTGTATTCTTCAGAGGCTATCGTCTTCAAAGTTCACATCGTCCAAGGGATAAAGCGATCGTCTTCAGATCGGATTTCTATAGTTGTACTTTTCCAGAATTCAATTGTAATCTTCTTACAAAGTTTGTGAATAAAAGACTTTTGTTTTTGCAAACAGTCATGGGCAGTGCAGTGGGCACGCTCTACGAAGTTGATGGCTTGTGCGCCACAACACCATGTTTTAAAATAAGAGTTGATCAAGTGGCGCCAATTTTGTTAGGCTGTGCATAGGCGCAACTTAACAACTGGCACCTTTGACTAAGTCTTCTGTGCTGTACTGAATAATCCTTACGCTATTCAGTGACTTGCGCAAACCAGCTGTCAGCATTAATT
>JANAVB010039853.1:0-30484 GCA_029216955.1 Iris pallida | reverse complement strand
ATATATATATATATATATATATATATATAATATATATATATATTTTCCGAAACCAGTAATTTTATTGATAAAAGGAAATTACAGGTTACAAAAGCTATCCAACTCCAACTATTTGCCAAATTCCAGGGATCATCGGCTTGTGCTTGCAACGTCTCAAAGCTTTCCCGATCTGACGTCGAATTTCAGCAAGTAACTGAGGAACCGAGTAGAGTACTCCTCGTATCGCCATTTGTTCCTATTCTTTCAAGCCACCCAATAAGTAGCAGCCACCACTATCTCCTTCAGATGAAGGTTCGGTCTTCGCCACCACTCCTGAAAATAAGTAAAAGATCCACTCGCCATCTTGTAACCTTGAGATCTGTCTGTAGGATGTGCCATACTTGGACAGCTAAGTCACCTTCACCAAAAACATGTTTAGTTGTTTCTGCCTTCGGTCTTGAGCAGCAATGACATTCGACCCTAGCTGAAAACCCAGTGTTTGAATATTATCATCCGTGGGCAGTTTGTTGGTGAGTATCCGCCATAATAATATGGACCACTTGTAAGGAATACAAGAGCTCCATATATGCTTAAATTGTGACTGGATAGGTAAGGTATTCGAGCGATCCTCCAGGCCGAGGCTACCGAGAACTGCCCCGAAGAATTACCTAACCACGTCCAGTCTCCCGAATCCGAAGTAATAAGATGATTAGCCATGGCCCTCCTTATCAACATCCTACGCCAAACATGCGAACACTTTTGTGGCGCGCCAGCAGAGTCTAAGTCTTGAAACTTACAATAACGAGCTTTGATGAATCGCTGCCATAAGCCTTCCTGCGTTTTCAATTTCCACCACAATTTGATTGTGAAAGCATTCATCATTTCCTGCAAAGTTCTAATACCCAAACCAGCTTCTTCTATCGGACGAGCCATCGAACTCCAACTTGCCCAAATATGTTTTTAGAATCCATCATTGGTTCCCCAAAAGAATCGGACGAACATATTCTCCAATCGATTAAGCACTGTCTTCGGGGGGTTGCAGGCCGCTATCGTATACATAGGAATAGATAACAAAACCGATTTCAAAAGTGTTAATTTACCTCCATATGAGAGAATTTTCTGCTACCATCCGTCCAAGCGTCCTCTGATCTTAGCAACAAGATCATCATATAGTCTGGTTGTGCAAACCCCTACTGCCATCGGACAACCCAGATAGGTAAATGGCGGCTGCTTGATTTCAAATCCAGTTATAGCCTTGAGCTCGTCCTTTCTATCAAAAGAAGGCAGCGTATATATAGAAGACTTTGCCACATTAATACTCTGTCCAGATGCTCGCTCATATCTCCGCAACACCTTATGTAATAGCTTCACCGAACGGATATCCCCCGCTGAAAAGAGCAACACATCATCTGCAAAAGCCAGATGTGTGATAGCTGGGCAACCACTAGGAACGTAGTAATGCTTGAAGGATGCCATGTTGAGGATTTTATTGAGATTCCTCGATAGAACTTCTGCAGCAATGATAAACAGCGCCGGCGAAAGTGGATCACCCTATCGTACGCCTCTGAATGCTTTAAAATAACCAGAAGATATCCCGTTAATGATAGTAGAGTACCAAACATTATTCATTAGGCGAAACACCATGCTAATCCAACCTTCACCAAAACAAACCTGCGCATAACTTGCATCAGGAATGTCCAGTCTACCCGATCATACGCCTTAGCCATGTCAAGCTTGATTGCAATATTTCCCCTATTGTCATTGTTCATCAAGATCAGAAGTACTTGTGACAATAGTATATTATCTACTATTTCCGTCCTCGAACAAAACCACTTTGTTCGGGACTTATGATACGAGGAAGAATAGGCGCAAGTCTTAAAGCCAACAGTTTAGTAATAATTTTGTTGAAGACATTACATAAACTGATAGTGCGAAAGTCAGTCATGTACCTGTGGTTATTGTGCTTGGGGATCAAAACCAAAGACGTGCTAGTGATAGCCTTAGGCAAATGAAACCTGCCATAAAAGAGATATAGCTGCCAACATATCCTCAGCAATGATAGGCCAACACTTCATGAAGAATGCAACTGTGAAGCCATCAGGTCCCCCGCACTACTGACATCCATACTCTTAATAGTATGCAAATTTCCTCCTTAGTAGGCTCGGCAGTAAGGGCATCATTTTCGCAGCGGATATAATAGCAGGAATAACATCCAAAAGACCAGCATCCCCATCAGTACGAGTGCTTTTGTACTGTGTCTCATAGTAGGAATTAGCTACATGCTGAATATCCTGTAAATTAGTCTTCATGCACCCGTCATCATCAATGATATGATGCATATGCAGTTTTCGCTGCTTACTATTGACACATTCATGAAAATACTTTGTATTCCGATCACCATCTAGATCCCAATGCAGGCACGCCTTTTGCTTCCAATATGAATCAACATAAGAATGTCGCTGCTTCAATATTGCCATAGATTTGTCCAGGGTTATCCTATTCTCACAGGCACGATCAGCCTTAAATGCCAGCTCATCAGCCAACACTTGTTCCTCCGCAGCTTGGCATTCTTGGAAAATATCACCAAATTTGTTGTGACTCCACCTAGATAAAGTTGTTCGACATGCTGCAAGCCGGCCATATATGCGTACAAGGCTATTGGGATGATCAGTTGAATTCCAAGCCTCCTGGACCAGCTCCAGAAAACCCTCTTGTTTAGTCCAAAAGTCAAGAAACCTAAACGAACGCCGTCCACCCTCCTTACGAGCCAAAATTTTGATCAACAATGGTGCATGATCAGACTCCGCCCTATTTAGATGTTCCTCCTTCGACAATGGAGCAATATTATAGAAATCCTGAGTAAGCAGCATCCTGTCCAGTCTCGACCCCCTTCTCTCCCCGAACTTGGAACGAAACCAAGTGAATTTACTCCCCAATATAGGAAGTTCTGTAAGACCAGCGGATAACTGAAAGTTTTGAAACTCATGCATAGATATAGGGCATGGAAGCCTGCCCCGACCTTCTCTTCCTCACTCGAGATAGCATTGAAGTCTCCCCCTACAGCCCATGGAGTAGTGTAAATAGTACGTAAATGAAGTAGCCTCTCCCACATGCTCCTACGACCCCCTTTCTTGTTATGACCATGCACAAAAGAGAACATAACGTCATGCAAGAATTCATTTTGAAAAGCAATGGTGACGGCTTGATCAAAGGAATCCAACACTGAGATAGTACACGCTTGCCATGGCCAGTAACCAGATATTGCCTTTATCATTAGAATAGCTCTTGTCAAACCCAAGTTTAAGTTGATAATGTAGCAGTTTAGATTGGTCCACCTTAGGCTCCAAAATGGCCAAAAGTTGAACTTTATTCCCCCGACAAACATTACGAAGTCTTTAAGAGCCATATTGCTAGCAACCCCACGAATGTTCCAACACAATATGTTAAACATTAGTGGTGATTGAAGTTGTACCAGATTTTTTGAGTGCTGAAACCGAACGGAGGACCCTATCAGTTGGCTCCACCACTTTTTTTTGGCGCTTGGGTTTGCCGACCGCCGCCGCCACTCTCTCCTCTTCATCAACAGCGTTAGCCCATCTCCGTAGCTTCCCTTCTTCTTCACTTCCTTCTTCATCTTCCACATCTGGAGGATCAGGATTGATAAGCACTTAAGACACTGGTTCATTAGTAATGGCATCATTACCAGCCAAATCAGGATCATTAATGGCTTCTGTCTTGTCATTAGGCTGATGGGATGCACGTTCAGTAGCCGTCAATTCCTGTTCGTCTTCTATAATCTGCTGGGTATTACCCTGTCCTTGGAGTGGTGGTTGTTCTGCGCTGACATCCACTGGCTGGCTTGCGATCCTCGATGGCTGGGCCGCATCTTCCCTTTGAAGGATGTGTACACTCTCAGGCACGTGACGTTGTGCACTAGTAGAAGCCAGAGTTTCTTTTGAAGAGGTTCCTTCCTTTTGTCTTTTTGTTTGAGCTTGTATGAGCCAATTGAATGCCCTTGGTGACGGCAGTGTGAGCAATAAAGAGGGGTTGACTCGTACTCAATTAATTGCCAGAAACTACTACTTGGCAGGTTGATATGAATTCTATGCTGAATCGGTTAGGACGCATCTATCTCAACGAATATACGAGCCATGCTTGGCCGAGATAGCTCCGACATAGCCTTGTCAATCTTTAGGGATTACCAAAGGCTGCAGCAATGGCAAAGAGTGCGTCCTTCGCATATAGATGGTGAGAAGATTTGGTAATATGACCCACACTGGTATCTTAGGTGATTCCTGAGAAGGAGTAAAATCTGGATCCCACTTGAAAATCCTCATGGGAGCCCTAGAGATGTACCACAAATCTTTTGATCGAAGTCGAAGAAAAATCGACCTCACTAGATGGTCTGATAAGGATGTGTTTTTCATCGATAACCCCAGCCGAGATAGGCCCAACGAACTCAAAGCCAGTGAGAGCCTTCCTGATCAAATCGATCGGAGGCCGATTATGCGAAAACTTGCCAATCAAAGCATATTTGAAAGGATTCACCAAGATTGATTCTTCTTCCTCCGAGAAGGAGATCGAAGGAGATCCTTTAAAGGTAGTAATCGTCCGCAGCGCAATGACAGGATCAACAGGAGTCGATCCCTTCACGGCTTCCGCGAAGGATTTAACCGCTATAACCCTAGAAGAAAGCAAAACATAGGGGAGAGCCACCAACCAAGTGGTTTGGCGGCCAAGGGGAGACCCCGGCCCGGCCAATGGCCACGCCGTAGGTGGTGGAGAAACGGAGAGAACTAGGGTTTACAGAGGCGGCAGATCGCACTTATATATATATATATATATATATATATATATATATATATATATATATATATATATATATATTTTTATATATATATATATATATATACGGAGAGAACTAGGGTTTACAGAGGCGGCAGATCGCACTTATATATATATATATATATATATATATATATTTTATATATATATATATATATATAAAATATATATATATATATATATATATATAATATATATAAAATATATATATATATATATATATGTGTGTGTGTAGTTTCTTACTTTGTATATATGTATATAAATAGTATATTATTTGAGTAATTCCATGGTTTTGTTTTACTGTTTTTAATCACATATTTTACCCTATTTCAATAAGCACCAGTACACACAACACACATCATCTTTTGTTAGAAATAAGGTTTGGTTGTATTGTATATACACATGTGTGTATATACCTATATGTATATATATATATTTATGCTTGTTAATTCTCTTAGATTAGATTGTAATTGTGTATATAACTATAAGAGCCCTGGGATAGATTTGATTTGTCATTTCGAGCTTAGCTTAGTCGAATTGGCCGAACAAGTTGACCAAATTGACAAAAGTCAACTTTGTGTCAAACTTGATCCAATTCAACTCAAACGAACTCCAAATGACCTAAAATTTTGTGTATGACCTAAAAATTAGTAGACGGATTAGTTGACCCAGGTTTGATCAGGTTCGACCAGTGTTGACCAGGCTTGACCAGAGTTGACCGAGGGTTGACTGACCAAAATGGACCTAGAAGCATGTAGTCTTGCATTGTAGCTATTTCTCTTGATATTGTAGACTTGGTTGTGACATGTGTGTATTTTAAATAGGTTTACATTGCTCCAGTTTAGTTACACCTCATCATCAGCAGTTCGATTTGCCAAGCGAGTACATTCTCTGATCTTTTCATACTTCTTTGAATATGTTCTCTTGTTATAGACTAATATACTTGATGCTGACACGATGTTCACACGGATTAGTACCCTCTGGATCTTTTCATGCGATGTTATTCTCTCGGATACATCGAGTATATCATGTTCATGTACTTTATCATGGCCATCATGTACTCCATGTATTCATATTTATCCATGTGCACTCATACGTTATTCATGTACACTCATGACCATATGACAGTAGTTGTTATCCATGTGCAATAACATAACATGTATTGATCCTTGTGTATTGAATGGGGGCAGGGAGAGTGTAGTTGGTTATGTGATCATTATTCCCAGTAGGTATCCATAGCTGTATCCATGTGCAACCCAGACCGTTTACATAACCAATTCATGCTCTGATTCATGTAGAAGGTTATATTTCTCTATTATCATATTATATCTCATTTTATAGTCTCCCTCTCTTGTTGATTTCCTTTACAGCGATTAATGTATAGTTTCTATAGGTTGCTTTATATGTCCATTCCTGCTATGAACTATTGTGAGAGATATGTGCTCGTTCCGTCCTGACTGGGCATGTTGAAAATTTTACAGGTATTGATGAGGAGTACTGCCCTACTTATTATGGCATTGGCTTAGATGACACTGGCGACGTGGACCCTCAGGAGGATCCCACAGTCGCTGAGGACTTGCCTATAGTCTAGCTGAGAATTAGTACTTTATTTGTATTTCTATTTGAGACTTTATGAGTTGTACT
This sequence comes from Iris pallida, assembly GCA_029216955.1. NCBI lineage: Eukaryota > Viridiplantae > Streptophyta > Magnoliopsida > Asparagales > Iridaceae > Iris > Iris pallida. Next base: position 24,016 of record JANAVB010039853.1, on the reverse strand, counting down.
TGAGATTTATTCTGGTGGTTTACACCTAGACTTTTTATCTGTGACTCTCTTGAGATTTATTCTTCTATTCCATCTTAGTATTGGGATTGAGTTAATTATTATTCTACTCTCCATTCAGAGTTTATTTTAGACTTTGTTCGATACTGTGACTCAGGACAGCGTTCTACCATCGACACTGCGGCGTAGGCTGGGCATTCGTCACTTTTCGTGCCCTTGTACTGGGTGCGGATCGTGACATCAAGTCATGTAAATGATCATTTTTGGAGCGGCTCTTGACGGCGATGTCTTCTTCGTAACACTCCATCGTCTTGCGCAAATGATCTTTAAAGATGACACTCATGGCCCGTTGATATGTTGCACCGGTGCTCTTCAAGCCAAAGGGCATGACCGTATAACAATATACATCGGTCGACATTAGGAATGATGTATGCTTCTCGTCATCGGGAGCCATCTTGATTTGATTGTATCCCGAAAAGCCATCCATAAAGGACATGTGCTCGAAGCCGCACGTATTATCAATCATTATATCGGTGATCGGATGAGAGAATTCATCCTTAGGGCATGCCGTATTCAGTTTGCAAAAATTGATACAGATTTGAATCTTTCTGTTCTTCTTGATGACTGGCACTACGTTGGCTATCCAGTCTGGGTGCTGCTCTTCACGGTGAAACTGCTAGCTATAAGCTTGTTTACTTTTGCCTCGATGGAGTTCATGCTATCTGTACGAAATCGCCGTTGTTGTTGGTTGACTGATTTTGCGTCCGGATAGATGTTGAGCTTATGGAGTGCAATCTCAGGGTTCAGCCCTGGCATGTCTTTATATCTTCAAGCAAATACGTCGATGTATTCTCTGATGAGTTGTAATAACGACTCCCGCTCGTCGTCTGTCAAACTTTTACTAACGAAGATTGGCTTTGGAGAGGATTCATTGCCGAGGTTAACTTGCATAACCTCATCTTCAGTAGGAGGATCATGAAGTTCAAAGCATTTCTCCTATTGTGCATCTAGTTGCTGGACCCACGGCTCCAACTCAAGAGGTTCAAGTTGGTCTTCGTCTACTTCTTCGACATCAGCAAATGTCATATTGGCAGATAATGTTTATCTGAATATATCTCCAATACTGCTATCGGAGTCGTAAATGGGTGACTCGGATGAATGGGAGTGCCACTCGTATTCTTCGTCAGAACTTTCGGGCGTTGTAGGTGGAGTAACATACCCGAGGCCACGTCTGGATTTGTGATAATGATTCTGAGGCTTCCCTACCGGTACCGGCGGCTATAGAGGCAATCGTCGACCACTGCCATAATTTAGACCCGAAGTAGCCTCCATGTCGTACCTCTGCTTTTGTATGAAGTACTTGGCTTGAGGTCTATATAAGTAGAGCGGTTGTCTTCCAGCTTTGGGTTCGAGGTCGGACTCTTGGGGCGTGAAAGATTGAGGACCTTCTTTTCAGCCAAAGATGATTGTGTGATCCCATCTTCTTTTGTCTGAGACCGGAAAGTAAGCGCCTTTTATGGGAGTAAGTCAATTTGGGGTATGGACGCTTGTCACCTGTGTGTGCTGGCTAAAGTCTAGGCAGTCCCGTGTGACATACATTAGATTAGGCTTATCATACTCAGAATAGTCTAACGGCAGCCTCTTATTGATAAAATAAGAAACACCGGGATTACATCATCAGGAGAGGGGCTATCAGCCTGTGTAACCACATATTTGGTGAGTTCTCCATCTTCCTTGGCTACCCCATGCGAGCTCAAAGTTTGGGCCGCTATTTTAGGTAACTTGACCACCAAGGGTTCTTGAAGGATTGATCTGCCTGGGAGTGTTGGATCAACATTTGGCTGCTGGCTCATCTTGGGAAGGACGGATGACCATCGGCTGGACAAGGAATTTTTGTGTCTTCTGATTGTCTTCGGATGGATTTTGGTAACTGGATCACCATCGGTCATATGAATGGCTTCGACTTTTGAATTTAGGAATCGGATGACCGTTGGTCCCGACTGTGCAACTTGAATAAGAGAACTAGGCACCTCTTCATGCATGAATTATCGAGGGTTTCTCTGGCCCTGTGATGGTCTCTAGTTTGTTAATGATGTACTTTTTGGATTCTTCGTATAAACAAGCCTCCGAAGAATAACAAGGCTCAACTCCTTTGAAGGGATCAATGTCGGTGAATTCGGTCTTCACGAAGCCGTGTCTATTGACATACTTGAAGCACTGGTGGAGGGTGGATGGAACGATCATATAGTCATGTATCCACGGACGTCCCAGGAGGATGTTGTAGGATGTGTCTGCATCTATGATGTAGCAGGTAACTTCCGTCCTGAGGTCACCAATCTGGCACTTCAACCGGATCTTCCCTAGAGGATAGCTTCTCCTTGAGTTAAACCCGCTAATGGCAGTGTTGGTTGCTGCTAGCCAGTGCATAGGGATGCCAAAAAGTTGGAGCAAGCTTTTCAGGATGATGCTTATTGACAATCCCTGGTCGATATGCATCCTATCCACCTTGATGTCGCCTATGTATCCAGTGTAGTACGAGGGGCGATCATGTAAGTTGGTCTTAATCAACATATCCTATGGAGTAAATACGAGGTTGGGAATTACATCTGCGCTACCACCGTCCTGTAGATCTGTAGGCGGGTCTTCTCCTGGAGGCTTGACCTGAGCTAAATAGGCATCAGCATTCTGGAGTGCTTTGCTTAATGCGACACGAAGATCCTTGGAGAGCCTTAGGAGCTCGTATAGCGACAACTTTGCTGGTGTATCAGCCAATTGTGTTGATATGTTAAAGTTGTAAGGTCTCTCCAGTCCCTGAGGTATATAATTGTGGAGTGGCCTGTCGAAGTGGGTCACCCTTGTCTTGGACTTATCCGCCAGTGGAGGCTGAGATGGCCTTGGAACATCGGGGGGAGGCAATGTTGCTAGCTGAGGGTGGCGGCTGGACTATCCGTTGTGGGTTGGACTTGTGCTCCGCACCGGGTAACAACATCTGCAGCTTCTTCAGCTTCAGCTGAAACTGTATGGCAGGCTCTAGACTTCCTGTCCTTCTTCTTGTTGGTAGGAGATGACACCCCATGGGTAACTTCGGGCATCAAGTCTGGATGCACCCACATGATCTCTCCTCGCGACGTGGTGAGGGGTACCAATCCAGATGTCTGGCTCCGGGCGGGTGGAATATTAGTAACCTCCATGGTTGCCCGGAGGACAGGTATTACCCCGTCAAGAGTGCTTGTTGGAGGGAAGTCGCCGAACTGAATAGATACCATATTCGCCTCCACAGTAACCTCTTCAAAGTCTATCGATAGAGCTTTGGAGTCGATAAGACTCTGGATGTACCGCTTCAATTAGAAGCAATCCTTGGGGGCATGATGGACATAGCAGTGGAAGTGACAGTACTTTGGGTCCTCCATTTCTGCTATTCGGGGCTCGTGCCTTGGTGGAGGGAGCTGGATCCTATCCACTGGCAAGAGCATATCGAAGATAGGTTTGACATGACTATCTTCGAATGAGTAATTGATATTGGGCCACTGACCTTCCACCTATTTTTGTTCGGTCTTTTGAGTCGCATCAGTGACCATGTCCTGTTTGCTTTTATTATCCCGATTGGTGGTGGTGCCACTATTGTTGTTACTGGAGGTGGGACCAGGACGTCTACCTTTATCTTCTCCGTTTGGAATGTGTAACCCCAGCTAGCGAGCCTTCTTCAATTTTGCCTCTACGTTGGTAGTACTTATGATGAAGGTCGTCCAATCTCTTAACTGATCGTCTCCCATCCAGAGGCTAACTGCAAGGAGCAGCTTTTTCTAGCAGATTTCAATCAGGGAGCTCTCGGGATTGCCTTGGGGCAATCTCATCGCGGTTTGGCAGAACCGCTCGATATAATTCCTTGTCAGATCCCTCTCTCCCTGGACGACGTCCATGAGAGATGACATCTTCACATCATGCCCCACTTCGTAGAATCTCTCCAGGAACATGTGCTTTAAGCTATCGAAAGAATGGATACAGTTGTCGGGAAGGTTGCGGTACTAGTCGAACACGATCCCCTCCAATGCTCCGATGAATAGTCGCGTGAGGATAGCGTCACTATACGACAAGTGGTCGAATGTGAGTTCAAAGTAAGTCATGTACTGACTAGCAGAGGTCTTTCCATCATAAGAATCAATATGGAACGGCTTGTACCGCGGTAGAAAAAGGCACATCTCTCCATGCAACGGGATACGCCTGCCGTATTCTGAGATCTCAAGAGGAGTCTCGGGCATTGAACATTGCCCGAAGCTCCTGGACTTTCCTTCTTGCCTCCTTGGCTTCATCTGCAGCTGAAGGAACGGATGGTGCTACAGGATTATCACCCAAAGAATGGGCGGTCGTGTTGGAGTCCGTGTTGACTGCGGGTCCCAAGCTTGTTTGTTCGGGCGTCCTTGCTGGTTGAGCTGGCAAGGCGGCTTTGATCTCGTCCACCGACTTGAATATGGACATGAGCATGGCTTCGAGCACTTCTAGCCATTGTCGGTCGGAAGGTGGTTCATGATCATCATCAGTCATAAAGACTGTCCTCACGTGGGTACAGGTGGAAGGGATTGTGGTAGAGGTACTCTCGGTGCCGTACCCTTGTATAGAAAAATTGTCAGGAAATGTCAGAATATCATCTTCGTCAGACTCAGAAGGGGTGCTACCCCCTGTGCAGGAAGCTGCATCGTCTTGGCGAGGCTGGTGGCCCTCAGGGAAGTCCGATTCTGTTCCAGAGTTCTGGAGGATCTCTACCCCCTGCGTGTGCTCTTGGTACACTGGGTTGTCGCATACATTGAGGGGGATGCTACCCCCAGCGTCATCTACTCTCAAGGAGGCCAAAAATGCCAGAAGCTTCTTCTTGGATCGAGTGCCTAAATAGACACCCCATGTGGTTAATGGGAACCTCCAGATGATGGTCTCCTTGCAATGCTGTCCGAGATGGCCGGGATGGAAGAGCCTGTCTTCTTTCCTCCCTTGCCAGGAGGAACTCTTTGAGTTGAATTACAGGAGGCGAAAGAAAACTCTTTGTCCCCTAGAATTTGCACCTGTCGGACCAGTGCTGGCTGCTGTAGACGCTGGAAAACTGACTGTCGATCTTCAGGCGCTGCTGATTTGTTACAGCAGCAGTTGATGATGACTTGAGTGCAACGACGCCCCGAAAGGGACTCATTGCATGCTGACACTGCCGTCTTACGCTTGTGAGTAATCATGTCACGTATGTCGGTAGGAAGCTACTCTGCTTTTGCACCAAACTTGTGAACTCGGAGATCTCGAGCGCACGAGTGCTTAGGCATAATGTTTGCTCCCTGATCCGTGGCTAGTAAAAGTACTTGCTCTGGATCTTTAGAGGGAGAATTTAAAGGCCCGCCATGTCCGTTAACCCTGGGGGACTGGACACGGATGGTTCTATACAACTTTGTATCAGGAGCCCGTGTAACAGTTAACGGGGCCCACTGACAGTCAGCAACTTGGACAGCTGACTCGGCTGGTTTAGCCCGCACTGCCCTAGACCATATTTGACTTAGCGCCCAAAGGCGCGTAGTAAAAAGTTTGCAGACTGATACATCCCGCATCTTTAGTGGGCCGTATGGCGTCGGGCCCGCATGGGAGGCGGTCGAACACAGAGCTTCTGAAAGGGCCGTATGAAACATCCTGTCTGTGGGGAGGATTGTTTGTCGCATGGACCATCTTCTTGCGGCTAGAGCTGGCTACCACATGGATCATCTTCCTATGGCGAGAGTTGGCTGCCGCATGAGTTGTCTGTCTGTGGCCAGAGTTGGCAGTTGCATGGGCAGACTGTCCATCTCTTCTCTGCGACCTCCTCTTTGTCGGCATGGAGTTCCCTTGTGCCCCCAAAAACTCAGCAACGTTGTGTCTTCCTCTGCTAGATTTGGGGATAGCAGGGTCCTCTGCGGTCGAAAATAGAGCCATAGAAGAGTTTTGGTCACCGTCTTGGGCTGCAGAAGGAGCTTCTTCGAGAACTTGGTTGGGGGCAACAGTTTTGCATACCGATGCCTTGCGAGTCCTCTTCGGGTTGACTCACTTCTGAGACGGGCTGGCGCTCCCTTCAGAGAGCAATTCTTCAAAGGCTTGTTGGTCGAAGCGAACCACAAGCATCTGTTGTGTAGAGCCGAGCTTGGACGCGTCAGACCACGTCACCAACTTCTCATCGAAAGAGAAGGATGTCCCCAGCAGAGTTTTCATCGTGTTTGCCATAAAAATCAACAACATGTATTACAGAATACAGGAATTGTTTGCAAACTCGCTTGTATAAAGAAAGGGCCTAGAAGGAAAGCCTAGGAAACAATCTAAGTACAATTGTTTAGTTTTGATTCTGGAGGGTGACGGTGGAGGATCGAGAAAGTGCTATCAACTCGGCCTTACTCCGTGGACTATCTGATGCAGTCTCTAGCTCGTGAAGATATTGCTTTTTTCTTAAAGGTTGCCCGCCTTTTACAGGGGTGTGGCACCCTGCTATTTATAATAGGATGGATTTTGAGCCGCATAGACGGCTTGCGGCCACGTGGCTGATTAGCACGTGAAGACCCGCTCTTGGGCTGCCATCTGTCGGTTTGTTAGGATTTTGTTGCAACAAATCTGGGTGGTTAAGGAATTGGTTAGATTGCCATGTGTCCTATTGCATATAACATTCTCAGTCTTCGATCATGCGAGGTCACATGAGAAGTATTTGGCCTGAATCACAATTACTCCCGTCTGCATGAAGTTCTGGAAATTTTGGGGCCGCATACTCTGGGCCGCATATGTGTCATGCGGCCTAAATGACACTCTTCTGGCCGCATGGAGGCGTACGAACCCTACTTTTGGGCGACGTCCCACATCTTATCTTTCTTGTCTAAGTGTCAGAACTGTCATGTTTTGCCAGGACTTGTCAGCTTTATCAGTCGAACTGCTCCTTCTTGGTCGCATATTTTCATTCTACAGCTGTTCATCGATGGGTCGTATATGTCTTTGAACATTTATGCGACTTTCCTTCATACGGACCTATTTGGCCAAAGGTACCTATGCGGCAATTTGTAATCCGCATGAACTCCATATTTTTCATGTTTTTACAATATTACTAGTATTATTTTCTACCAAATATTACTCATTAGTGTATATTAGACTAGCATCTAAATATTTGGCTAGTAGAAGTATATTTTCAATAATTAAATTGTCTAAAACTATTTCTAAATCCTAATCAATTTCAAAATATATATTTTTTACTTTCTTATCAGTATATATATACATATATTTGATTAGAAATATGGCTTGTCCTTATAGATAATGGTGATATTTTATATATAACTAAAATATGGATAATTAGCTAATAGTCGTTGATTAGAACTTGACCAACTTATACTTATTTCAGGAGGACATCCCGCTCTATTTCATACCCTTGATCACCCGGAGCAAGGCAAGTACTTTCTATGGTTTTGTGCATTTATATATCTTATACTTCTCTAGATGATACGAGGTGACACAATATCTTGTATCCTTGTACTTCCTGTCCTTGTACTTACTTGTGTCGGGGAGGAGAAATACACTAGCTATGTGACCGAACCCCGGTTATAATATTCATGTAGATAGCTTAGGCCTTGCATCGTGCACGCGGATCCTAAGCCGTACCGATATTCATGTACTCCTGTACATGTTTATGTACTCACCCAGCCGGTCACATAGGCTAGTTGTATTTCAAATATTGTACACATGTCATGTCTTGTACTTCAGGTTCATGGTTTACGTTCATGTACTTTATTTCATGTACTTTGCATTCATGTACTTTCATGTTCTTTTTCTGTACTTTATAGTTCATGTTCTCCTGTACTCATTTCTATATCATGTTGTTCTTGTTTATTACCTAGAGTTGTACTTTGCTCCGCTTCTGGCTGGATATGTTACAGGTGTACTTGCAGGATGTCATTCTACCTTATGGGCGAGAGCCCGGGATCTTAGCTGAGCAGGATGGAGATATGACTTAGCTAGAGACTTCAGGTTTAGACTGTTTAACTTTACTCCTAGATATTTTAATGTTCATAGTATATTTCATTCTTGATGACTCTAGTACCTTTATGTTATATGGATTTATGGATTATGGTGATCTTTCTGGGAACATTTTATAGATGCTGTGATTGTGCACATTCATGTTTATCTAGTTAGATTTCCCTAGCTTGGTACAGCTTACTTTGTCGTGTCTAATGAAGAAGGCTGGGCATGTCCGACTCGTGTCCGATTATTCGGGTACGGGTCGTGACAAGTGACAACCTGGAGTTTGAGGATGACGAGCCGAAACATCTAAGGGACCCTCTGGTGGTCAGATCGAACGACCTGAGGATATGGTTGCCAACTATGGAACGCCAATACCTTCTGTCGACGTTTATTGATTTAGCTATCCGGAGACAAATGAAATAGAATCTAATCCTGAACTTAATGAAGTAATTTTTGGTAAGATCCAATTTAACTTCGGTGACTGGAAGAAAGACACCATCAAGTGTGTCAAGGGCTCCACAACCTATTCCACGAGGGGGCTGCACCCTCGGGCCATAATAAACAACATTTCGACTGATCATCATCCTTATGCTGCCGAGACCCTCTCCAATCTGATGATGTCAAAGAAGGAGTTGTATCCCGTAGGGAAGCTGCGGATGGAAGGTTGGAGGTACCCCCATTCCATTTTGGAATGACCTTACTGAATGGGTGATTTCAACCTATGAAGCCACCCTGAGGGCTGTCGGCCTTTTTCATGCCATTAGAGCCACTCAATATGGCATAAAAGTGAATTGGCCTATATTTATTGCGTTGGTGGAGTTGGAGGAGGAGCATACGAGACTAGTTCCCTTCAGGGATGAGACTACTATGCAAGAAGAACCACGTCGTTGTGCTCTTGTCAAATCACAAGCTAAAGTCACGGCTTTGAGGGATAACATCAATCAATTGGTTATCCCTTAAGTCTTCTTATTTATAATTGGCTCATTTGGCCGTAAAACTCTTGTATCATACTTTTTTTTAGAACAATTCAATAAAAAATCTTTTGGCTTTCTGAGCTCATGAATGTGATTTATGAAATATCAGAACTAGAGGTAATATAGACGTAGTAGATATATTTCTGGTAGGTATTCCGCTGGGGAATTGGATGTGGACTCATTACATGTTCTATATTCAAGGTTCTTGAATATAGATAATAAGTTAAATAAGTTGCTAATAGAGGTGATATGGACGTAATAGTAGAGAATGTTTTATATCTCGACCAGAGGTAATATGGACGTGGATGGATATATAACATTAAGTATGAGTCAGTAAATAATTCAGAGGTAATATGGACGTGATTATTTCTGATGAGTGTTTTGCTCAGAGGTTATATGGACGTGGCAAAATATTTCTTAATTATCCTACTAGGGAATAATTATCGGAAAACAGTTCGGAGGTAATATGGACGTGACCGTTTTCATAAGATCGAGTTTGGACAGAGTTCAAATGAAGATAATTCCACTGAGGAATCTTTTTAGAGGACCTATTATCCATGGCGTATTCAAGACTCTTGAAATACGGATAATAGTTAAACGATTTTCTGAATCACATAAATATCACACTGTACATTTATATAATTAAAGTAGGGTATCTATGAACGCTAAAGATTACATATAATATTTCTTCAGGAACTTGCCATTGATTGACATCATAAGCAAGTCACCATCAGGCTTGGTTAGTCGATACGCACCGTTAGAATACACCGATTCTATAACGAAAGGACCTTTCCATTAAGGTTGGAATTTTTCTTTTGTCTTGTGCGTCATGACCATTGGTCTTCTCACTGCTAAAACTAGATCAACAACTTGAAAGAATCTTTCCTTCACCTTCTTATTAAAAAGGCTCTAGAAATACGTGCTTGGTATAGCTCAATACGCTGTTGAGCTAATAAGCATTTTTCATCTAGCGCTTCCAACTCTTCTAGTCGCAAACGGTAACTTTCTTCGGCAGTCAACTCACTGGCTAAGGCTACTCGAAGAGGGAGAATCTAGATTTCTAGGGGAAGAACTGCTTCACTTCCATAAACCAGAGAGAATGGCGTACTGCCTGTTGGAGTCCGAACCGTTGTGCGGTAGGCCCAGAGATATTCGCCGAGCTTCTCATTCAAATCACGCTTGTTTGAAGACACGAATTTCTTGAAAAGTTTGATGACAGTCTTATTGAAAGCTTCTGCTAATCCATTAGCTGCTGGATTGTAAGCGGTAGAAGCTACATTCTGGATTCGATTCTTATCGTAGAACCGATAGAATGCATGGCTCAAAAATTGTGGACCATTATCATGGATGATCCTGCGAGGTAGGCCGATGCGAGGACCCTAATTTTTTAGAATTTTTTATATATTTATTTTATAGTATTTCTATTTATTAGGTTATATTGTATATTTAATTAGGATTATATATGTACTTTTCACTGTCTTTGATTTTTGGAGCACAAGATATGCCCATCTCTCGAAACGCCCTTCATAATTTTTTTTGTAGACAGGATGACCTTCAATTTGATATATCATGTCCCATCCAAACTTGTCCCCTAGCATTCTTTTGACTTCACACAACTTTGGATCAATTTAGGCCATTTGATTATTTACCGTAATTCTAGACCTAACTTCTAACTTTAGTTCATGACTCGACATTGATCAAAACCATTTGACCTAATATATGATTTTGATCTATTTTGAGCCTACGACACACATTATAAGGGGATGCCACTTAATCGAGTCCTCATGTGCTATTTATTTACAAATGGCACAAGAGGCTCATTCGTTGACTTTTTCGAGTTTGGTTTGACTAGAAGATGTGTTTGGATCCTAACCTAACCAACCCCACTTGATAGAGCCATATTAGGTTGCCATGACTTAGTAGATTTATTTTGAATTTATTTTGGGATGGTATACAACCAAATAAATTTGAATACAATTTTGTGTAAATGATTATATTTATAATAGTATAATATTATATATATATGGCCTTAGTTCTGGTTAAGTTTTGAGATACATACTGGCTAGAAATTTTGGCACGGTTAGTGTAGTGGTGTTTTTTGACTAGTGTATTAGCCATGGTAATGAAGGCTTAGCCACATCGGTGTTCTAACTAGGAAAACCAGTCAATGTTACGACTTAACCCCTATAGGACGATTTAATTATTTATTAATTAGGGTATTGACTTTTTAAGAGACTCGATTATGCTAAAATAATCGAACTGGACCCGAACCCAATCACGAGTCGACTAAGCTGAACCCAAGTGAACATAAAGAATCCTTATAGTTTAAAGCAACTTATTTTAATTTAAACAATAGAATAATATCACATAAAAATTGAATATATAATTAGATAGTTCGAAAATGCAATCTTTCCAAATAAGGAAACCATATATGCAATCTTCTTTGTATACTAATTAAATCTTAAAAAAATTCTAATTTAAATATTTAGATTCAAACCCCAGATGTTGTCTATTTTCTAGTAAATCCTAGACACTAAATCAAATTTTATATACAAAATCTCAACCGATCAATCAAAAAGATTGAATAATACAATAATTCTTAATTAGGAAACCCTTCATGCAAATCTTCTTTGTATTTTAATTAAATCTAAATATAATATTTAAAAATTATATGTTTTTTATCTAATAGCAGCACATAGATTCTAAATTAAGCCTCCATCAATAATGACCTTTGATTATAATATTTAAACAAATTATATTCCAAATTTAGTCTTATTGGTAATCCTACTACTATCCAGATTATCTTATTCTAACATGTCAAATCTAATCATACTTAAATTAAATAATACATATCTATCTTAATTATATATATATATAAATAAATGAGTATCTCATAATTTTTATATTAAAAATTATGCACACCTTCTCTTTTTCGTCCAAAAATATTCTCCAAATTTGCTAGAAAAGTCAACCACGTTTTTTTCCGACAAACCAACTTAGAAGGGCCATATCTCCTAGCTCGGGACTCAAAACACGTTCCAGTTTTTTTTTATTAGAATCGTATCGAGGTAAGATTTCCAAAAACATATTTTGATAGACAAAATTCATTCTGTAGATTTCTATAAAACTGTTTGAGTATTAGATTTCTAAAAAAAAAACATGTTTTGATATATTCGTGATTTCTGGAGATTCCGGGCATAAAAATGCGATTCGTTTAGTTTTTCGGAAAGCTGATACAAAGATCTATACCACATCCTAATTAAATAAATCTATTAGGTACAGTATTAATTATAATTAGATAATAGACTATTTTTAGCATCCGGAGACATTTGTTTGGACCTTGGTTCCTCGGTAGCCGTTGTTCCACCTACTTTTCTGTCAGATCTTCGTCACCACAGTGCTCACGACCCAGGCAAGTACACCTTGCAAAACTTTATAGTACTTACATAATTTTCTATTTCCATTCCTTCTTGCTTGGTTACATATTCCTCTTATTTATTGTTATGGTTACTCTCTAGTTACACGTGCACGTAGATTTTCACTTTTCTTTCTATACTACTTGTTCTATCTTTCCTACCTTATTCATGTCTAGCAATAATATTGATATGCCTGTGCCGTATTTTTCCTGACCTGTTTGACCTGTACTTGATTTAGACATGACTTTATAGGCTTGACTTCCTAGTACCTTAGGAGAGAATGTTTTATAAGCCATGGCTATCCTCTATTGTTAGTGCCTCCCCGGGCTACGATAGAGAACCTGTTATAGGACTATTAGTGCCGCCCAAGCTACGATTTTAGCCACGATTAATATTATATTCTCATGACATGTCACCATCTGTAGAGTTTTCTTACGTGTCATCCTTTCCTCTACTTGTTATTCCTATTTTCTTGCATGCTATTTAAGTATAGTAGGCTTGTATGTTATGTGTCTTACTAGTCCCCTGAGGACCTGGTTATCTCTCGAGGTTTTACCTAAGCTGGTAGAATCGATGGATGGTTATGCGCTGCGTCTGCAGGATTCAGGTATCGTTGATGCATGATTTTATTGTATTATTCTCTCGTGCCGTATATTCTTATTTGGCATAATATGCTTATTAGTCTACTTTATTAGACTTGTATATCTTTCGAGTCTATTCGGACATGTATGCTAGTGGGCTGTAGACCACGAACCATATTGTTCATTCTTGATATTTATTATCATTATGTAGATTGAGATGTAGTAGATTCTAGAACAACCAGACAGCTTGTACATATTCGAGCTGGACTGGAGTCCATTCGATGCGTAGTTGACATATATTCGTATCCTAGTCCTATACGTATTTTGGGACGGAGGTGTTACATATTTTTATGGTGGCCCATGTAGGTCAAGTTAGCCGTTTCGGTTACGTTACTGTACCGAGTGGGCCTTTGAACAAGACTAAACCCTTAGGAATCTCAATCCATAACTGCTTTGACAATTCTTTTAGAAATTTCTCTACCGCCCTTGAACTTCGTATTTGCTCTCGATTACTCTTCCTTTGCTTTCTCGTATCATTTCTTCTCGTCCCTTCGTATTTCGGAGTGACGAATAATCGTGCTATATAGGATTTATCAGAAATTCTTAAGTTAGTGTAAGTTAGTCTGCTTATTGTATTGTGATTGCTTGATAGATAATGGGGATTAGAGATGCCATATGCCATAGGACATCATGTGTTTGATGAGGTAGTTTAACCAAAGGTGGGTAGATGTCTTCAATATAGAAATAAATAGATGATCGTACTAGGTTACGCCCTTTATAGTAGTCGCTTGATCAAGAATAGAGTGGTAGTTGTAGTGTAAAGACAGACCCTCTATAAGAAGAATAAAGTAGACATGGTCTAACCTAACCCATTTACTATTATATCTTGTTAGTTTAAAGTGAGGATTAGACGGATTAGTAGGTACCACTTAGTTTGGTTAGGTAAAAAGGAGACTCATATAATTGTAATAATAGTATGGTTAGGAGGGACAAGTCTTCAATGTGATCTTTGCAAGACCGCCAGTACTAAGAAGAGCCATTAGAGATAACTATCTTTAGCCTTACGATAAATATGTTACAAAACTAAACTATTTAGGATCAATTATTACATGGGGTATTAGGAGACATGGTAGTGACCTAGCATATCCCTTGAACTATTCCTAGTTATGCTAGCACGGTTCTACGTTAGTGAGCCTTATTTTAATTTCGAGGACAAATTTTTTTTAAGGTGGGTAGATTGTGAGGACCATGATTTTTAGGAATTATTTTTTTATTTATTTTATATTATTTCTATTTATTAGGTTATATTGTATATTTAATTAGGATTATATATGTACTTTTTTGTATCTTTGATTTTTGGAGCACAAGACATGCCTATCTCTCGAAACGCCCTTCATAATTTTTGTAGTAGACAGGATGACCTTCAATTTGATATATCATGTCCCATACAAACTTATCCCCTCACATTCTTTTGACTTCACACAACTTTGGTCAATTTAGGCCATTTGATTATTTACCGTAATTCTAGACCTAACTTCTAACTTGAGTTCCTGACTCGACATTGATCAAAACCATTTGACCTAATATATGATTTTGATCTATTTTGAGCCTACGACACACATTATAAGGGGGTGCCACTTAATCGAGTCATCATGTGCTGTTTATTTACAAATGGCACAATAGGCTCATTCGTTGACTTTTTCAAGTTTTGTTTGACTAGAAGATGTGTTTGGATCCTAACCTAACCAACCCCACTTGATAGAGCCATGTTAGGGTGCCATGACTTAGTAGATTTATTTTGAATTTATTTTGGGATGGTATACAGCCAAATAAATTTGAATACAATTTTGTGTAAATGACTATATTTATAATAGTCCAATATTATATATATATATATATATATATATATATATATAGCCTTAGTTATGGTTAAGTTTTGAGATACATATCGGCTAGAAATTTTGGCACGGATAGTGTAGTGGTGTTCTTTGACTAGTGTATTAGCTATGGTAAGGAAGGCTTAGCCACATCGGTGTTCTAGCTTTGAAAACCAATCAAAGTTACGACTTAACCCCTATAGGACGATTTATTTATTTATTAATTAGGTTATTGACTTTTTAAGAGACTCGATTGTGCTAAAATAATCGAACTGGACCCAAACCCAATCACGAGTCGACTAAGCTCAACCCAAGTGAACCTAAAGAATCCTTATAGTTTAAAGCAACTTATTTTCATTTAAACAATAGAATAATATCACATAAAATCTAAATATATAATTATATAGTTCGAAAATGCAATCTTTCCAAATAAGGAAACCATATGTGCAATCTTCTTTGTAAACTAATTAGATCTATAAAAAATTCTAATTTAAATATTTAGATTTAAACCCCAGATGTTGTCTATTTTCTATTAAATCCTAGACACTAAATCAAATTTTATATTCGAAATCTCAACCAATCAATCAAAATGATTGAATAATACAACAATTCTTAATTATAAAACCCTCCATGCAGATATTCTTCGTATTTTAATTAAATCTAAATATAATATTTAAAAATTATATGTTTCTTATCTAATAGCAGCACATAGATTCTAAATTAAGCCTCCTTCAATAGTGACCATTGATTATAATATTTAAACAAATTATATTTCAAATTTAGCCTTATTGGTAATCCTACTACTATCTAGATTATTTTATTCTAACATGTCCAATCTAATCATACTTAAATTAAATAATACATATCTATCTTAATTATATATATATATATATATATATATATATATATATATATATATGAGTATCTCATAATTCTTGTATTAAAAATCATGCACACCTTCTCTTTTTTTCCAAAAATATTCTTCAAATTCGCTAGAAAAGTCAGCCACATTTTTACCTGACAAAGCAACTTAGAAGGGCCATATCTCCTAGCTCGGGACTCGAAACGCATCCTATTTTTTGTTGTTTGGAAGCGTATCGAGGTAAGCTTTCCAAAAACATATTTTATTAGACAAAATTCTTTCTGTAGATTTCTGTAAAACTGTCTGAGTATTAGATTTCCAAAAAACAAACATGTTTCGATATTTTTGTGATTTCTGGAGATTCCGGACACGAAAATGCGATCCGTTTAGTTTTTCGGAAAGCTGATACGAAGATCTATATCATATCCTATTTAAATAAATCTAATAGGTACAATATTAATTCTAATTAGATAATCGACTATTTTCAGCATCCGGAGATGTTTGTTTGGACCTTAGTTCCTCGGCAGCCGTTGTTCGACCTACTTTCCTGTCTGATCTTTGTCACCATAGTGCTCATGACCCAGGCAAGTACACTTTGCCAAACTTTATAGTACTTGCATGCTTTTCTATTTTCATTCCTTCTTGCTTGGTTACATATTCCTCTTATTTTATGTTATGGTTACTTTCTAGTTTTACGTGCACGTAGATTTTTACTTTTCTTTCTATACTACTTGTTCTATCTTTCCTATCTTGTTCATGTCTAGTGATAGTATTGATATGCCTGTGCCATGTTTTTCCTGACCTATTTGACCTGTACTTGACTTGGACATGACTAGATAGGCTTGACTTCCTAGTACCTTAGGAGAGAATGTTTTATTAGTCGTGGCTATCCTCTATTGTTAGTGTCTCCCCGGGCTACGATAGAGAACCTGTTATAGGACTGTTAGTGCCTCCCAGGGCTAAAGTTTTAGCTGTTATTAATATTATATTCTCATGACATGTCACCATCTGTAGAGTTTCCTTACGTGTCTTCCTTTCCTCTACTTGTTATTTCTATTTTCTTGCATGCTATTTACTATACAATAGGCTTGTATATTATGTGTCTTGCTAGTCCCCTGAGAACCTGGTTATCTTTCCATATTTTAGCTAAGCTGGTAGAATCGATGGATGGTTATGCGTTACATCTGCAGGATTCAGGTATCGTTGGTGCATGATTTTATTATATTATTCTCTCGTGCCGCATATTCTCATTTGCCATAATCTGCTTATTAGTCTACTTTATTAAACTCTTATATCTTTCGATTCTGCAGACCACGAACCATATTATTTATTCTTGATGTTTATTATCATTATGTGGATTGAGATGCAGTAGATTCTAGAACAACCAGACAGCTTATTCATATTCGAGCTGGATTGGAGTCCACTTGATGCGTATCTGGCATGTATTCGTATCCTAGTCCTATACGTATTTTGGGACTGGAGCATTACAGCTGAAGCGGTGGATGACGTGATGTTTGACGAAACTGATCACGTTTGATGTATTTACTTCAATGAGCGGTATAGCTTTCGCCTATTTGGAGAAGTAATCGGTTATAGCCAGGATAAATTGATGTCATCTAGAGGATGGCGGGCTAATTGGGTCGATGATGTCCATACCCCAGGCTTCAAAAGGCCATGATGCCGCCGTCGGGTATAGAAACCCTGAAGGCTGATGAATAAAATCAACGTGGAATTGACAAGCCCTACACTTCTTTGCGTATTCAACAACATCTGCTATCATCATGGGCCAATAATAACCCATTCATCTGAGGTGATCTTGTAATTTGGGGCCTGGTTGGTGTGCACCATAAATTCTGTCGTGAGCCTCACGTAGTTCATGTTTGGCTTCGGTGTCTGATAAACATCATAACAGTAACCCATCGTAAGAACGTCGATACAACATTTGGTAGCTATATCATAGTAAAATCTGAGGGATCATCGTTGGATAGACACTGCTTCCTTCGGGTCATCAGGGATGATTCCGTAGACAGCATAGTATATGAAAGGAAATATCCAGTCTTTGATGTTGACATTCGTCTCTGTTGCGTAGCTGTCATGAATATGCAAGGCATCTTTCGTACAGAATAACTCTCGACCAAACACTGTGATCGAATGTTGAGTATTAATAGGAACGGTCAAGGAAGCAGCTAGACCGGCTAAAGCATCTGCTTCTATATTATGTAACCGAGGTACATGTTCGATGAAGAATCCAACGAATGTAGAAGCCAACTCGATCGTCGCTTTCTGATATAGAATGAGATCTTCATGACTAACTTCATAATCCCTTCGAACCTGACTAACTATTAGCTTAGAATCACCATAAGCATTAAGATAGTCAACTTCCAGTTGTTTTGCCAGTTGAAGGCCAACCAGTAGGATGTTATATTCGGCTACATTGTTGGTGCAAGGCTCCACGAGAGAATATGCACGGTGTATAACCAGATGATCAGGTAAAATAAGTACGATCCCTACTCCGGCCACAATATTTTCTTTAGGTCATGTTCTTAACGCACCGTCAAAGAACATTCGCCAAATGGGAATTTCCTCAATTGTAGTGTTAGACTCAACCACTTCATCTAGGATTTCATCATAGAGTTTGGAAGATTCCGGCACTGGATGAGCTGCTAAGAAGTCAGCTAATGCTTGGCTTTTACTACCTTCTGAGGAACGAACAACATATCGTATGGAGTCAATAACATTGCGCATGTAGCTAAACGGGAATTAAGAGAACTCAGTTTAGTCATGAGTATTCTGAGAGGATTGACTCTAGATATGATATTGATAGTCTGTCCAGACATATAGTGACGTGTCTTCTGGATAGCAAATACCAGTACGAGACATTCATTTTCCATAGGTGTGTATCTGTGTTTGGCACCAACCATCGTACGACTGAGGTAATAGATTTCCTGTTCATGACCGCCTTCATTTTTCTAAGCTAATAGGGCACCAAGAGAATGATCCATGGTGTGAACATATAACAAGAAAGGCTTTTCGACTATCGCAGCCACCAACACTGGGGGGCTTGTGAGATACTTCTTGATGTCGTCAAATATACGCTGACATCGTTCAGTCCAGACGAAAGATACTCCTTTCTTTATGAGCTGAGTAAATGGTTGACATCTTCCAGAAAGATTTAAAATGAATCGTCTGATGTAGGCTAACCTTCCTTGGAGTCCGTGTACCTCTTTGAGGTTTCTTGGAGGACGCATATCGAGGATAGCTTTAATACTCTCCAGGTCAAGATGTATACCCTTTTAAGTAATAAAAAAACCAAGGAACTTGCCACTGGAGACCCCCGGAAAAGACTTGGTTGGATTCATCTTGAGTTGGTGTGTACACATTAGTTCGTATACCGTTCTCAAATCTTGAAGGTGGTTGCCCTTGAGATGACTTTTAACTATAATATCATCTACATAGCATTCTATTGTTTTGTACAAATAATCGCAAAAAATTGTGTCCATAGCTCGCTGGTATGTCGCACCCGTATTTTTAATCCGAATGGCATCACCGAATAGCAGTATACCCCTAATGTGTTCGAAAAGATGTTTCTCATTATCGAGGAGCATCTTGATCTGGTTGCAGCCTGAGAACCCATCCATGAAGGACATTCGCTCAAAGCCACAAGTATTGTCAATCATTACGTCGGTGATCGGTAGAGGGAACTCATCTTTTAGGCATGCAGAGTTCAAATTATGGTAGTCGATACAGACTCAAAACTTTACCATTCTTTTTTATGACCGAAACAATGTTAGCGACCCAGTCATCGCAAATGAAACCACTTAAAATAAGCTTTTATACTTCACTTTTGATGGCCTCCATGATATCTGGTCGGAACCACCGTTGCTGCTGCTTCACTGGCTTAGCCTTAGACGAGATATTTAGGGCGGTACATAGCAACTTTAGGGTCTAAGCCTGGCATGTCTTCATAGCTCCATGCAAAGATGTCGATATATTCTCTTATAAGCTGTATAAGAGATTGTCGTTCTTCATAAGACAGACTTTTGCTGATAAAGATTGGTTTAGGAGATGATTCATCTCCTAAATTAACTTGGACGACTTCGTCTTCAGTAGGTGGTTCATGTTGTTTGAAACATAACTCCCACCTGGTGTCCATCTTTTGAGGCTATTGTTTGAGCTCGATTGACACCATGTTGACGGATAAAATTGTTTTGAACATGCCTCCAATGCCAGAGTCTGAATCCCAGAGATAGGAATCAAAAGAATGAGAAGAATGATCAACTTCAACATTTGATCCTTCAGGAGTCATTAGAGGAGTAACATAACCCAAACCAACATCGTTTCGTTGATAATAGTTCTCGGGTTTGCCGAGATAAGCAAAGTGACGTATTGGTAATCGTCGTCCTTAAGTCTGGTTTAGTCCCTGGTCGCTTTTTATATCATATCCCATGTTCTGGATGATAGTTTTGGCCTACCGACTATATCGGTAAAGCTGTATTGTACCGAAATCATAGTCAGCTTCGGCGTTGTAATTGGTAGTAGTAAAGTCCTGAACGAACTTTCTTTCGCCAATTATTCGACCAAAGATGATTAGTTCTTCACCCTTCTTTCTCACTGGAATGATGGAAGTAGTGGATATCCTCTGGCCAGACTACTTCCCGCAGACAAGGTGTAGTGACTAGCATGCAGAGATGTGGTCTTATGCCATGCTCTAAGGCATACAATGTATCTACGTACTGGTTTACAGACTGGTAGACATCAGAGTAATTCAAAGATAAACCTTTACTCAGAAAATATGCAAGTTTTTTCCAGGGATAACATCATCCTCTGAAAGTACATTATTTGAGTATTGATATACTCATTAAGGGCGTCATCATCCGGGACAGGAGTCATAGACTTGGTCAAGTTTACTACGTAGGGTAACTTATCAGGATTGGGAGGACGGGCTTCAGCAGGTTTCACCCTAGTTGTTTTGCAGAGAGTGATGGTCAATGGTGCAGCAACATCAGGATGCTTCTTTTTGACCCAGATTGTGAGAGGCTTTGAAGTACTTTGTGGAGTAGTACGTCCTTTGACTCGGATAACTAGGGGACCGTCGCTGGCGGATGAATTAACTTCAGCTTTATTATCAGCTTTGTTGCCGTCAACCTTGGGAGGCTGAGATTGATAAAGTACCGAGTAGGCTTCACGATGCCATCACTGTTGACGTTCTTAAAATACTGGTGAAGGGTAGAAGGAACAATCATGTTCTCGTGTATCCACAGACGTCCTAACAAGACATTGTAGGATACATTGGCATCGATTACATAGCAAGCAACCTCTGTTCGAAGATCACCAATCTGGTACTTGAGACGGATCTTGCCCAGAGGGTGACTTCTTCCAGCATTGAAAGTTATGATAGTTGTATTGGTTGTAGACAGCTTGTGCAAAGAGATTCCTAGAATTTGGAGTAAACTTTTAGGGTGATGCTGAGGGAGGAACCTCGATCGATATGCATCTGATCCACCTTAATCGCCCCGATGTACCCTGTATAGTACAAAGGTCTATCATGACGATTATTTTTTAGTATCATGTCCTCTTGTGAAAATGTGATTTTGGGAACCACTTCCATAGTCATATGGCAATGAGGACAAGAGATCGGATCTTCAGCGGGAGCTTTGACTTCAGCGACATAAGAGTCGACATGTAGTAATATCTCATTTAAAGTTTTACGCATCTTTTTGGAGAGCTACAGTAGATCGAACAATGATAATCTGCTTGGTGTAATGGCCAGTTGTGCCAGTATATTAAAGTTGTAAGGTCGATCCATGCTTTCTGGAGCTAGTGACTTCAAAGATTGGTCAAATCGTGTCTCCTTCTGCTTAGCTTTGTCGGCAGTTGAGGACTTAGACGGACCAGCTTCTGAACTTATGGGGCAAACAGGAGCTTGAGAAGGCATTACGTCCTCTTCTGCGGGGTCATAAGTCCGCAGGTAAGTCTTGCCGGATAGTGTCTCACCAGATAGGACTTCATAAATAGGAGAAGACACTATATGGCATGGCTTATATTTCTTGTCCCTCTTTGCTTTGGAAGACACGACCCCTGCTTCATTTCTTGCACAAGGTCGGGATGGACCCACATAATCTCACCACGCTCCGTCGTGAGTGGCACCAGAGTTGATGTTGAATCGTGAGCTGGCGACAGGTTGACGACTTCTATTATTGCCTTGGGAATTGGAACTATGCTGTTTGGAACTTCTGTGGAAGGAAAGTCACCAAATTAAAGAGAGATCATGTTAGAAGACACGACCTTGTCTTCAACTTCGAGGTTGATAACTTAGCTGTCGATGAGCTGTTGTATCTTCCTCTTTAAGACGATGCAATCCTTGGTAGAATGGTGTACGTACTAATGATAGAGACAGTACATGGGGTCGCTGAGTCGGCTTGCCTCTTCAGGACATCGTGGTGGAGGCAATACCAATTTATGACCCTTCATTAACGTGTTGAAAATGGTAATAACGTCATCCTCGTCAAAGGATAAAGTCTTCTTGGGTCTGTCAGGTGCACTCTGAGAATAGAAAGCTCCCTTGGAAGTGTCAACCTTCAAGACTTCTTTTCCTTTAACCCCATAGATAGGGATAGTTTGGGGGTGCTTACCTATGTCTTCAGATTTGGGTGTCTTCAACCCCATATTAGGAATGTCATTTTCAGCAGCATCAGTAGCCCCGATGAAAGTGGGCCATGTATCATACCTATGTATACCCAGACAAAACTTTATAGTAGGAAGGAAGTTATGCCGACAAGTATCCATAAGCTCCGAGTCTGGTATGTCCAAGGGCATCTTCAATGCTAGTCGCCTGAAGCGTTCGATAAAAGCAATAACAGTCTCACTTTTCCTCTGCTTGGTCTCGATGAGGGTGGACATACTAACATGCATGCCACTCTCGTAAAACCTACTGAGGAATAGCCTCTCCAAGTCTTTGAAGGAGTTAACGTAACCGTCAGGTAGACTGCAGAACCATTCAAAAGCTAATCCCAACAAAGTGCTGATAAATAGCTTTGACAAGAACACATCGTCTCTTAGTAAATACAGCATCTGTGTGTTGAAGTATGTCATATGTTGGCGTGGATAAGTCATCTCGTCAAACGAATTTAGCGTCAATGGCTTGTAGTTAGGAGGACAAGTGGCATTCTCCCATTCAGGAGGATATGGTTGAGATATCCCCATCTTCTGAAGCTCATTTTTGTGTGAGATGGTATCGAGACGGGCAACAAGAGAATCAATTGCATCCTACCGATTGAGCAAATATTGAGAAACGGCTGCTGTACGGTTGTCAAGTGCTGTCGGCGAAGGACCACCACCAAAATTTACTGGATTTAGAGGAGGTACAACGAAATCCCTTTGTAGTGAAAGAGGGTTATTGCTACGAACTGGACTAGCATGTGCTGAGACATTTGGTTGAAGTGGGGGAGCAACACTAGCAGTTTGGACAGCCATGGTGCTGGTAAGCATATCACTGACCTTGGCAAACGCTACTTCAAGGTTCTCCAGCCGCTTGCTGGTTTGATCACTGGCTTCAGGTCTTTCTTCATCCGCCATGTATGCCGATAGCACGCGAGGATGAACAGTACAGTTGGAGCTGATACTGTCTGTCTCAGAATTGAGGAGGCCATCATCTTCAGGCAGGAAAGGTAGAAATTTACCTTCGGACTCGAAGAGATCATCGTCATCTGGAAGGCAACCCAAGGCGTGGAGGTCGTCTGCTTCAGATTCTAAGGTAATACTACCCCCAGTTTAAGATTCTGAGGGAACACCACCCCCAGCTTGAGAGTCCTCGCCGTCTATAAGGGATCTTGTCCTTAACCCAGAACCCATATAGACTCCTTCAGATGTAACAGCTCGTTGGCTGTTTGCTGGGACTTCTTCTTTTTTCTGTTCGAAGAATTGGAAAAAAAGGTTGGATTAGTGATCCACCTTCTTTGATTAGGGCTTCATAGGGAGGACACCATCAAGCCATGTTAGATGAAACACATAGCGGCGTTTCATCATCAGAATGTTGCAGTCGTCGAAACATGGACTGCCTTGGAGGAACTTTTATTGTTTTGGAGCAACAACAGTTGATGACAATACTAGTGCACGGGTGCTCTGGTAGAGGCACCTCATGAGTAGTAATGATCTCCCTCGCTTTACGCTTGTGAGTTATCATGTCGTGTAAATCGGCATAAGGGAGCTTCGCCTTAGAACCCATTTCACATGCATTGCCAAGCTTTGCATATGGGTTTGTAAGGGAAGTTGGCACATCCGGACTTAGTTCATGTGCACGGGCAACCCCCACACC
>JANAVB010039852.1:0-10046 GCA_029216955.1 Iris pallida | reverse complement strand
AACCAAACAAGGAAATGGGTTGGACCATGCACCATATAGTCCATGTTCCTCAGTTGCTCACAGAAGAAAAACATATCACAAATAGTCAGCTTACAAGCGCCATCAATCCTACGGCTTTCTATGATTTGTCTGGATTATACCAGTAATACAATATATATAATGAATCCTCAGATCGTATCGCATTCCAGCAGGGTAGCCAACCATATATATAGCAAGCACGAAATGCACCGGTCCCTCGAAGGCCACCGCGCTAGAATAAGCAGTAGTAACGGTTCCAGCTCTCCTATAGGAAGAGCTGGCTCGGCAGTCACAAATAGATACTGCACTCCACTAGTGCGGATGACTATAAGTATCTGAGGCGGCCAACCCGACGCCCAGACGGGACCCAGGGCGGCTGGTGACGTACGCTCTCGAGATTATGTTCCCTCCCAATGTTTTACCAATTTAAGTTGCTTAGATTAACCCTATCTCGATATTGGAATTATATGTCGTGGTCACATGGTCATCCTCCTATATGTCGTACCATAGTACATGTACCCTAAGTATGAATCCATATCGGCTCAATCTAGATCCATGCTTAGTGTAATGCTTCAAACAACAAACAATATACCACGATACTATTACTGACCAATTACCATGATTGTGCTGGAAGGTACACATGTATTGACATATAACACGAATGATCACTTAGCATGTAGAGTCACACCTTAGTGCACTCATTAAATGGCACCGCAGTGCATACTAATATTGTATCTCAATACACACTTAGAACATGTACCAGCACGTATACAGGTAATTAGATCTGGAACATGGTCAAGTCAGAAAGTCGCGTGGACCCCTCGTGACATAAAAGTCACATGTAAATTCTGGTTAAAGTAAGACATGAAGGTCCTTGAAGCCAAGACAAAGATCTACAACTTTCATGTTGGAAGTTTAGAGAAATTCTGGCCACAAATCAGTCAAAAAGAGCATCAACAACAAAATCAGCCTTATGCGGCTCAAAATTTCTTATGCGGCTCAAAAATGCTCATGCGGCCAAAAATGGTCATACGGGCAGAAATTCTTATGCGGCTCAAAAATGCTCATTGGCCAGAAATGGTCATGCGGCCAGAAATGTTCATGCGGCCAGAAATTGTCATGCGACCAGAAATTCTTATGCGGCTCAAAAATGCTCATGCGGCCAGAAATTCTTATGCGGCTCAAAAATGCTCATGCGGCCAGAAATGGTCATGCGGCCAGAAATGGTCATACGGCCAGAAATTCTTATGCGGCTCAAAAATGCTCATGCGGCCAGAAATTTTTATGCGGCCAGACACTATTCATCGTCCCTGCCAGAATCAGGACAGATGAACATAGAAGTTTGACCAAAATTGTTTTGGCCATAACTTGTAGGTCCTAAAAAATCAAGTGGCACACATCAACAAAGTCAGAAAATCAAGAAATACAACTTTCAGATGATTTGCGCAGACAACAGATTGTGCACCATTCAGATTGTGCAGGATCGATTGCGCACACTCTCAACTGCGCAAGCTGACGTGGCAAAAGTCATCATTATCTGACACAATCAAATCTTCTGACAACTGACAGCACGGAGATCGAGGCGGCCGTTCGTTTAATCGTGCAGCACGGCGCTCGAGGACAGCTGGCAGCGCAATCCAGGTTGGCGTAATCCGAGTTGGCGCAATCCATTTCCTGCGCAAATCAAGTTGGCGCAATCCAAAGTCTGCGCAGTTCAATATGCGCGTTCTACCAGTACAAATGATAAAGTACACGTGGTATTCATGCCATCAATTGCTCATTTCGTGGCAACTGCCTATGCATGATCATGCGCATTTCAATCAAATGATGCCATGTGTCCAAGACAGTTAACCCATGATCCAGCAACTGCCTGCGCAGTCCATTGCTGCACAAACCAATTGCTGCGCAATCCATCATGCGCAGTCCAGAATAACTAAAAGTTAGTTATTTCTCAGAACTCTATAAATAGAGTTTCAAGTCTCCATTCAAGGGGATCACAAATCAATAATCAGAGATCAGAGAGTTCAGGAGTTCTTGCCCAAGTGCTGCTGCATTCTTCCGAGGCTTTTGCCTTCAACTTCAGAGGCTTTTTTGCCTTCAATTCCAGAGTTGTTTTCAACTTCAGAGGCTTCGTCTTCAGAGTTCACATCGTCCAAGGGATAAAGCAATCGTCATCTAGATTGGATTCCTAAAGTTGTACCATTCCCAGAATTCAAATTGTAATTTTTACAAAGTTTGTATCAATAAAGTTCTTCAACTTTTGTTTTTGCAAACAAAATGGCAACTCTGCTGGGGACGACTTTTTCCTCCGATGAGGAAGTGACAACTCAATGTGACGTAGCGTCTATCGGAAAGACGCAAAAGACACTGGTTGTGAAGATCAACCAGACAGCCTACGAATCTATGATCAATTCCAAGACCACTCCTCGTACTGCAACCACTGCTGCCACAAGCAAAGTGCGTCCAGTGTGGGTCCCAAAGACTGCTGCACATTCTGTCAATATAGCAAGCAAGCCTTCTGCACAATCTGCCGGTAAGTCTGCTGCGCAGTCCAAAGCTTCTGTCACCAAGCCTAGTGCACAATCTGTCTCTGCCACTACTACTGCGCAATCTGCCATTGCCACTACACAAAAGACTTCATATGCGGCTATGGCTAAGTATAAAACTCCTATGCCTCTGGCGCAATTGGCTGCTAAACTTCCTGCGCAAACCAATATTCCAGCAACTAGAGAGCAACCTAAGCACTCTGTGGCAAGAACTCCTGATGCGCAAACTACAATTTCTGTGGCCGGAACCAATGTACCATCAACTCATGCGCAAAGCATTCCTGCGCAATCCAAGAGTGACAGCCTTTGGCTAACTCTCTTCTTCTCACAACAAATGAAGAGATTCTGCTCCTCTTCCCAAACACACTATTGCTCCTGCACAATCCACTGGGGGTAGTCCTTTGGCTATTCCTCTTTCTTTTCAAAACAAAGGGAAAGGCCCATTGGTCTTTTCTCAAACTTTCTTGTCTCATGACTTGGAAGACAACAGAGGGAAACGCTTTTTAGCTAACCCTTCGTCACAAAACAAAAGAAAAGGCCCTTTGGTCTTTTCTCAATCTTCTTCAGTCTTTACTGAAGAAGATCCATCTGAATGTGCCTTGGCACCAATCAGTACTAGAATTCTTTCAAACAAGGATTCTTCTTTCCTTTATAACAAAAGAACTTGTACTGATCAAAAAGGTATTTTGCCTACTCCGGTAGCAGAACTCCAGGACCTCCCGACTCTCAAGATTTCACGTTCCAGATAAGGAAAATTGTTAGTGTCTCAGACAGAAACCCCTGGGGGTGAATTTGCTGATCTCAGAACTTATCTCAATAGGCCCACTTCGGTAAAACGCAAACAGCCAATGCCGAAGATCAAACATCATCAAAAACAATTCTCTAGGGTCAAAAATCCTGACACTTATGCCAATAAAGTGAGCACTTCCTTGTATACTCAAGGGACTAAATATTTGAAGAATCGGAATCATGTTCCGAATGTCATCCAAGAACAGATCCCTCAGAGTTTTCCTCGTCCTGTTGTTGTTCCTGGTCTTCGAGAACATCTTAGACAAAATGGGACAATGTCTCAACATCTCCATCTCAACCATCTGATCATCATTGCAATCACAAAATCATCATCCAATGTTGTTGTCAAACAACAAAACGATCTGTCTTCGATCGTCTGACTTTTGCTAAATCTGAACCTATGTCAGAGGAAGATGAAGTCTTATATGTTTCTGTTAACATGACTTCCCGAGATACTGGGAGTAGAAGATGCTCTAAACATGGTAGGCTTTGCAAGCCAAGCCAGCGGTATTTAGAATTACTCCAAGAATCTTCCGAAGGGGTGTTTCAACATACCCGTTCTCGAAGCCGAGATACAATTAGTCAAAGGAATCTTCCTCAAAACCCTTCAGGTTATTCTTCTTCAGACTATGATGCATATAGCGAAAGCTCTGAACAGACAGTATCTTCTACTGTACCAAGAGAAGTGACAGCTTATGTTGTCACTGATGATCCAGATGCTTTAACTTCTACAAATCAAGAACAGCGAATCACTGCACTTGAAGACAAGCTAAAAACCATGGCTGAAATGGTTGCTAATATGCATTCTATCATTGTGGCACAACATGCTACACCACCTACCGTACTACCTGCAAATCCTGAAATCATAGCATCATCGGTGCCTGTCAATGCTGGATTGGGGGTAGCACCTACTCAAATACCTCCTGTACAAGTTCAAACTACACCAAGTCAATCAGGAGCTGGGGGTAGTGCTTATAATGCTGTTCCTCCTCCTACTACTCTAACTCAATCTGCTCCTTCTTCATCATCTGAAGATGCCAATGAAGCTGTCAAACTCTTGCGAACCCAGTTCGAAGCCTTTAAAGAGAAAGACAACTTGCAAAGATTGGGAATCAAGCAGCCCTATCCAGTTGAATGGAAGGAAGTCCCGTTCCCACCGAAATACAAAATCTCAACAATCTCTTTGTTCGATGGCAGTACTTCCCCTAGTCAATTCATCAATCATTTTAAGGTAATGACCGTTCAACTTCAGCCAATTGACGCTCTTCTTACCAGAGTGTTCGTCGGTTGTTTAGCTGGCATAGCATATGACTGGTATAGAAGTTTGCCCGATGGTTGGATCACTTCCTTTTCAGGTCTCAAACAAATCTTCCTGGAACGGTTCTATGAAGGATTCAACGACATGACTATGTCGGCTCTCAACAAAATCAAACAGAAACACAATGAAACTGCAGAGAGTTTCATCGAACGGTTCCACCGTAAAGCCTTGAAGATGCCTCCCGGGACTCCAGCTGCTGTCACTATTGATACTTGTAAGGCAAATATTTTGCCTATCATCAGTATGTGGACAGGATCTACCCAGTTCCAAGATTGGCCCTCATTCATTGTCAACGCTAAGCTGCTGAAGTGAGTGCCGAGAAGTTCAAACAATTGGGGGTACAGATGTCTAACCCCGATCGAGATGAACATCAGACGTCAGGTGGTGGCAATCGCCAGAACAATCGTAAAGCAAAAGAGACTTTGAATATTAATTTGAACAAGAATAAAGAATCTTTTACTGTCAATGTGGCTCCGCCTACTTCCACTCCTACTCCTTCTGCACCTCCACCAAGGGAACCTCGTCCGAAAGTAGAATATTCTTTCGATAAGAATGATACCGCAAGCATCTTTGAATGTTTACTCAAAAGCAATAAAATTCAGCTCCCAGACCCAAAGAAACCTGATGAAGTCGGTAAGACAGATCATCCTAAATATTGTGTTTACCACAGTTTCATTGGACATCCTACTCGAGTATCCTACGTGCTCAAGGGCAAAATTCAAGAGCTTGTCAATGCTGGTGTAGTCACTCTACAACAAGATGAGAAGACTGTTACTGCGAACATGGTTTCAGTTCAGTTTGGTGATTTTCCTCCACAGATGATACAGTACGGTGTCATTCCAATTCCCAAAGCTACTCTTAAGATTGAGAATCTCCCACTTCCACCAAATAAAGGTCTTGTTCCCTTGTCTCTTGACAACGGTAAAATTATGTGGATCCATCCCGATCTTGCTCCGGAATTCGAACTGCCCTCTTCTTCCAAGAAGAAAGTTTGTTCTAAAGGCAAAACAAAAATTTGCAATATGGTGTCTTTTGATCCCATAGTTGACGAAGAAATTCTGTTAGGCACCAGATCAGGGAAAGCCTATTTGAAAGATCATTCTGAAGGTCAAGAGGATCATGTTTCTTCTTCTGAACCTGTCCCAGCACAACCTGCTTCCACTGAAGAGATCCCTTCTACATCTTCACCAGTTGTAGTACCTATTCCTTCCAAGCCAATGACGGCTGACAAAGGTAAGCAATAAGTCCGCTTTGACAAACCTCTGAAGAAATCATCTCATACAGGACTTGAAAAGTCATACAACTTTGATATATTGGCTCAATTAGCCAATACACCGGCTAGGCTATCAATTTTCGAGCTCTTGCGCCTTTCTAAAGAGACTCGAGAAACTTTAAGTGAAGCTCTGATGCAGGCTGAAACTTGCTTAACTCTTCTCAAAAAGCCAGAATCAGAACCAGTCTCTTGCCGTCACTGTCATAGTGTCTTAGAGTTGATTCCAAACATCACTTTCACTCAGGATGATATGCTACTGGAAGATAATAGACATGATCGTCCTCTTTACTATACAGGATATGTTGATTCGATGAAGGTCGATCGTATCCTGATAGATCCAGGGTCTGCACTTAGCATCATGCCAAAGACAATGCTAGATGCGTTGAAGATACCAGTGCATAGTCTTTCGAGCACAATCACCACTATCTTGGGATTCAACCAAGGAAGGAGTGAACCTTTGGGCAAGATCCGCCTAAAACTCCAAATAGGCAATCTTCGCACAAAAGTGACCTTTTATATCATTGACAATCATGGTTGTTCTTATAACGCTCTTCTGGGAAGACCTTTCCTCCATGAAGATAACATCGTTCCATCAACTCTGCATCAATGCTTCAAATATGTTGATGACAAAGGACAAGTCCACAAAAAAGTTACAGACCTTTATCCTTTCAAGGGTGTCGAAGCATACTGCAATGACGCTCGTATGTACAAGAAGGAATTTATGAAAGTGGTATTGGCCATGGATACTGAAGAAGATCAAGAAACACTGCCCAAGGATACTCTCATTATACCTGTTAAAGGGCGTGTTTCCCATCCTCAATCTTCTAAACCACTGGCTATTCACTTGCCAGTTCAGAGTCAATCTACTGATGACGATCAAGATAAAAGGAAGCTCACCTCTTCTGAGCCACTTGTTATTGACTTACGTCGTAACAAGGACAAAAAGCAGCTCACTTCTTCTGAGCCACTTGTTGTTGATTTAACTCACAACAAAGAAAAAAGGGAGCTCACCTCTTCTGAGCCACTTGTCATCGACCTTCGTCGTAATAAGTCTCTTCCACGTTCTTCTTCTCCTCCTCTTGTAATTAATCTGACCAAGCCTGCTAAGGCTAAAGGTCCTGTTGTAAATACAGATGTACATATCAATGAAAAAGCATCTACTTTCTAGTATACTGATGTTATTTATCATACTAAATGCTATTTGGATATGTTAGATAGCTTCAAATCATTTACAATGGGAGTGGTGCAATCTCTTCAAACAGAAGTTTCATGTGAACACCCAAAAGATTCATATCGTATTGTTCCTGCTCGCAAAAAAGGTGAACGTCCAATACTTTTTAGTAAAAGACCGGAACAAAAATTTAGCTACACGGATGATAGCAAAGTTAACGACACGGGACATCTTCAATTCCGTCGTTATAGTCAACAATCAAAAGACATCGTCCGAAAGATGGGTTACGACTTTAAAAGCGGCCTCAATTATGGTAAAGGAAGACAGACTCCTCTCCGTACCGCTGTTCCACAAGGAAAGTCAGAAATGTATTACAGCAGGACCAAAAGAGGTCTCGGATATGCTTCTTCTCCAATGTTATCCCCAGTAGTTTCTGATTCTGATAGTGAAGGACGTTCTAATTCTTCCGATTCCAGATCATGGGATTCTGACACTAGCATTGGTGAAGTCCATCGTGTAATTGTATCTTCTAATATGGTTTTCGTTGAGCTTCCGGAAGGATATGATGAGGATATTGAGAAAGTTCTAAAACTGATCCTTGGGATCAACAGATGGATAATCAATGGGTACTCCGATTTGAACAAAGAGAACCTCCTACTGAAGATCAACTAATTCAAGTTGATGTAGGAGAAAGCGAGTCCCCTCGTCCAATCTTTATTAGCAAGAATCTTCCGGAAGCAGATAAGCAAGAGTTGATTCTTCTTATTAAAGAATTCATTGACATCTTTGCTTGGAGTTACGAAGATATGCCAGGTTTAGATCCCAAAATTGCTACTCACAAACTGAACATTCTTCCCAATGCTAAACCAGTCAAACAACAGCAACGGCAATTCAAGCCTGAAATGATGGATGCAATTGATGATAAAGTCAAGAAGCTTATAGCTTATGGCTTTATTCAAGAAGAACAACATCCTGATTGGGTAGCCAACGTTGTTCCAGTCTTGAAGAAAACTGGCAAAGTTCGAGTCTACATCGACTTCCGAGATCTTAATGAAGCATATCCGAAAGATGAATTTCCTCTCCCTATCACGGACGTTATGATTGACAATACCTGTGGGTTCGAGTGAATATCTTTTATGGATGGGTTCTCTGGATACAATCAGATCAAGATGAATCCCGAAGATGAAAAACATACATCTTTCCATACTCCTCGGGGAGTCTATTGCTACACAGTGATGCCATTTGGTCTCAAGAACGCTGGTGCAACTTACCAACGGGCTATGAGTACCATTTTCAGAGAACATCTTCGCAAAACAGTCGAATGTTATGTTGATGATATAGCTGTTAAAAGTCGTCTAAAAGAAGATTATATCCAAGATTTGAGAACAATCTTCAATCTCATGCGTCAACATCAGCTCAAGATAAATCCCACCAAGTCATTCTTGGGTGTCTCTAGTGGTAAGTTTATCGGCTTCGTTATTACCTCTAAGGGTATACACGTGGATCCCGAGAAGATCAAAGCCATTCAAGAGATGCGTCCTCCATGCAACCTAAAAGAGCTACGAGGACTTCAAGGCCGACTTGCGTACATCAGGCGATTCATTTCGAACTTGTCTGGACACTGCAGACCATTCACTTAGCTAATGAAGAAGGGTGTATCTTTTATTTGGACTGAAGAATGTCAACAAGCATTCGACGACATCAAACGATATCTTATGAACCCACCAGTATTGGTGTCACCAATCTCAGGCATTCCGTTCTTAATGTATGTCCGTGCTATGGATCATTCGTTGGGTGCTTTACTCGCCCAAAAGAACAAAGAAGGTCACGAACAGGCCATCTACTATCTCAGTCGTACTATGATTGGTGCTGAACACCGTTATAGTCCGGTTGAAAAAGAATGTCTAGCCCTTATGTTCGCTATTCAAAAAACAAGACATTACATCATTGGTCAAACCATTCATGTCATATCCCGAGTTAATCCTCTTCGGGTATTAATGAAGAAGCCTAGCACACTCAACTCTCGGCTTGCTACATGGGCCATCCTTCTAGCCCAATATGACATGGTGTATGTTCCTCAAAAATCTGTTAAAGGTCAAGCACTGGCAAATTTCTTGGCAGCTCATCCTGTACCAGAAACATCCAAACTCTATGACGAAATTCCAGACGAGACTTTGGAAGTCAACTTGATCTCTGAAGAATTTCCAACCTGGCGTCTATTCTTTGATGGAGCATCCAGAATCGGACCCAATGGTGCTATTGTAGCAGGAGTTGGAGTTGTTCTCGTTTCTCCAGACGGATCAACTATCCAAAGAACTTACTCTCTAGATGAATCATGTTCCAATAATGTAGCAGAGTACAATGCTTTACTTATTGGTCTTCAATTAGCCAAGCAATTGAACATTGAATATCTGAAAGTTTACGGTAACTCTAAACTGGTTGTCAATCAGGTTAGAGGAACTTATGAAGTCCGTCATCAAGATCTGGTGCCTTATTTTGAAGCAGCAATCAATATGGCTATATCATTCAAAGCTTTCTTTATTGAATATGTACGTCGAGCTTGCAATACTGAAGCGGATGTCTTAGCCAATCTTGCAGCAGTCTTAGCTGTCTCCATCCGAAGACAACAAGTGGTGGTTATTTCTAATCGAGAATTATTTTGTGTTGAAAACAATCGTAACATTGAGTTCAGTAATTTTGCTGAAATTAATGTTATCAATGAAGATTGGAGAACTCCTTTCATCGACTTCGTGGTTCATGACATACTCCCCGAAGATCCTAAGGAGGCTACAAGTATTCGACGATGATCTCTACGATTCTACTACAACCAAACCACTAAGACTCTCTATCGGCAGACTTACAACGGTCTTCTTCTACGCTGTCTAGCTGGTGATGAAGCAAAACAGGTATTACGTGAAGCTCATGATGGTG
>JANAVB010039851.1:0-30865 GCA_029216955.1 Iris pallida | reverse complement strand
AATATTTAACACGCTCATTTGGAATGTTAGAGAAATTGCGAATCAAATGACTCTTAAAAGAATCAAATCTCTGGTGAGAAGTCATAAGATTTTCCTTGGTATTATTGAGCCTAAGGTGGATAGTAGTCAGCTTCTACACTATCAACTAAAGCTCGGTTTTTCTCAAGCTTTCTCTAACGAACGGAGGAATATATGGGTAATGGCTAAGCATAACTGTGTTATTAATCTTCATGATTCGTGTGATCAAGCTCTGACCGTCTCTTTCAGTCATCATATGCTTCCTCTACCTGTTCATTTTACAACGGTTCACGGAGACAATACTAAAGAAGGACGTCGGTTGCTTTGGGAGAGACTTGCACAATTACAACCTTCACTTCATTCCCCTGGGCTATTGGAGGAGATTTTAATGCTATTCTGTGATCGAAAGAGAAGATAGGAGGTTGGGCTCCAGATCAAGCTTCGATTCAGGAATTTGCCAACTTCGTGCTTGGGTCTGGTATGGCAGAACTCCCCTACTCGGGTAGCTGTTATACCTGGATCAAATCAAAGGAGGATGGGCGTCGGGGTTCGAGACTGGATCGAGTTATTGTTGATAATGATTGGCTTGACTTGGCGCCTTTATCGGTAGTCGAACATCTCAATCGTACTGAGTCAGATCATGCACCACTTCTTATCAAATTTAAATCGAATACGGCCATGGGTAGAAAGCAGTTCAGATTCTTAGACTTTTGGGTTAACCACGAGGAGTTTCTGCCATTGATTCAAAGAGCATGGAATTCAGTTGATCATAGGCTCGGGCTTACTCGGGTTGCTCTCAGACTGGACGCTTGTAGAAAGTTGCTATCGTCATGGAGTAGGAGTACATATGGTGATATATTTCAACAAGTTAAAAAGGCGGAGGACGATGTTCTGGCAGCCGAAATTTTGCACGAGCAACATCATACAGCGAGTAGCCGTTCTCATCTGTCCAAGGCAATGGCTACACTTAAACAAAGGGTGAGCATAGAAGAAGCTTATTGGAAGCAGAAATCTAGAATCAAATGGGATTTAGAAGGTGACAAAAATACTGCATACTTCCATGGATGTGTGTCGAATCGCAAACGATCACTTCATATCCATTCAATCACTACTGATGAAGGGGAGATCCTTCAAGACAAACCTTTGATTCACGCCTATGCTAAAGAGTTTTACTCCAAACTCTACCAAAGAGGCAATATAACAGAAGATAATCAGTTTCTTGATACTATTCCTCACTTGGTGACCGATGAAGATAACGACATTCTTATTGCATCGCCATCACAGGATGAAATTCTTGAAGCTATCAAGTCATTGGATCAACATAGCGCTCCGGGTCCTGATGGATTCACTCCGCTGTTCTTTATTAAATGTTGGGATATTATTCGTGAAGATATGACAGAGGCAGTGGGCTTGTTCGTGGATGGATTTGCATTGCCCAGGTCGATTACCAACACCTCATTGATCTTGATCCCCAAGGTGAAGCAACCTAAGAACTTTGGTGACTATCGGCCGATTAGTCTATGTTCGGTGATGAATAAAATCATTTCCAAGCTTTTATCCCGAAGATTAGCTCCATTACTCCCTCGTATTATTTCCCCTGAACAAAGTGGATTTGTACAAGGTAGAGAAATTATGGATAATATTCTCCTTGCTCAGGAGATGGTGGCTAAGATGAATAAGAAACACAGAGGTGGGAATGTGGCTATTAAACTGGATATGACGAAAGCTTATGATAGGATGGATTGGCGATTCCTGTTGAAGGTCTTTCGGAAATTTGGCTTTCATAACAAATGGGTCGACATTGTTCTTCGGCTTGTCAACAATGTTTGGTATGCCCCACTTATCAACGGCGAGTCTACTGAATATTTTCAGGCTTTTCGTGGAGTTCGTCAGGGCGATACCCTCTCACCCGCATTGTTCATCATTGCAGCTGAGGCACTCTCACGTAATCTGAAGGAATTACCTGATATCGTTGGCTTTACTCCTTACATTTCTCCTCGAGGATGTCCTCCTATCACCCACTTGGCGTACGCGGATGATATACTTCTCTTTTCTGCAGGTGATCTCCTATCTATATCCAAAGTCTCTGACATCCTCATGCAGTACGAAGCTATCTCTGGGCAGCTTATTAATAAGACGAAGTCATCTATCTACATGTCGAAGAACGTTCTTCAGGAACGAGGCTCTGAGTTAGCTTCTCGGACGGGTTTCACTATTGGATCTCCACCATTCACTTATTTAGGCTGCCCTCTTATGGCAGGACAGCAAATGGGGGTATGTATGAGGATTTACTCACTCGTATCCGCAACAAACTTGAAGGCTGGCACAATAAAATTCTGTCTCCAGGTGGGAAGCTCGTGTTGATCAAGTCCGTTCTTACATCGATTCCCATGTACACGCTATCAGCGTGTAATCCCCCTCTAGCTGTTCTTCATCGCATGGAGAGCATGTTCTCGAGTTTCTTTTGGGGTGCACAAAATAGGGTTGCTAAAAAAATATGGCTCGGTTGGGATCGTATGGCTAGAACTAAAATAGAGGACGGTTTGGGGATTAAGCGCCTCGAGGATATGATGCAGGCATTCACTGTCAAATTGTGGTGGAAATTCCTAACTCAAGATAGTCTATGGACTACTTTTTTCCATGCTAAGTATTGCTCGGGTACTAGTCCGCCGACTGTAGAGATCACCTCTAACGCGTCTCATGTATGGAAGCGACTGTTAGCGGATAGAGGATTGGCGAACAACAATATCATTCTCCAGAATGATACGTGGAGATGGGGGCCATCAAAGTCAGGTACTTTCTCATTGTCATCGGCTTGGGAGATTGTACGAGTTCATAGGCCTTTGCTGTCAGATTACCCTCACATTTGGAGTACTTGTATACCTATAAAATGGTCTATTCTCCTATGGCGTATCCTACACAACAAACTACCTACGGATGATAACATTATTCGTATGGGTTATAGTATGGCTTCTAAATGTCACTGTTGTGTTAGGGGAAATTCAGAATCATTGGAGCACTTGTTCAATCAGGGTGAACTGGCTACGGGTATGTGGGGAGCATTGCAGCATACATACAGCGTCAAATCTCGCGGTCGTGCTCTACTCAAACGCCTTCGTGATTGGTGGAGGAAAAAGAATAAACATAAGAAGGAGATAGGTGCAGCAGCAGTTATATGGGTTATTTGGAAGGATAGGAACAAGTGGAGATACGAGAATCACTCGTACACAGTAGATCAGTTGGTCTTTGAAGTTAACAGACAAGTGGGGAAGGCTTCCATCAAATGTAGACACGTTTAGTGTCATTTTGTATCGGGCGTAGGCCCTGAAGTTTTTAATAAAAGTTTCCTTTTTTGAAAAAAAAAATATATATATATTGTTTTTTCTACCTACCTACCCACCGACCTAACCCCCTAAGGGCAAACAGCCCGGCTCCCCCAGTAGTCGAACCCCACCCGCCCCCCACATGAACATGTGGTGTTGCCACTCTACCACAACACCATGTGACTTAAGGACTATATAATAGTCCTTAAGTCACATGGTGTTGTGGTATAGTGGTAACACCACATGTTCATGTGGGGGGCGGGTGGGGTTCGACTACTGGGGGAGCCGGGCTGCTTGCCCCTAGGGGGTTAGGTCGGTGGTACTTGACAACCTATAATACCTACATTCACTTGATATCCATAGTACCTAGGCTCATAGGATACCCAAAATGCCTATGTCGTATAGTCAGTTTTTTTACTTGAAACCAATACTATTCTTATTAGACCTGTTCAATAATTCCTGGGGTTAAAGTATGTCGTATTCTTTCATATCAACTTTTCAAATTGCATTTTCGTGTCCGGAAGCTCCCGTAATCGTAAAAATACCGAAACACGTTCATCTTTCGGATATCTGACACTCAAACAGTTTTACAAAAAGTTCTAGAACGAATTTGGCCTATTAATATATATATTTGGAAAGCTAACTTCGATATGATTATTTTAGAAAAAAAGAGAGTTTAATCGGAGTCCTAAGTAAGGAGTTATGGCATTTCTAAGTTGCTATAGCTACTAAAAATGAGGATAAATACTATGACGAATTTGGGATATTTTGGACAAAAGAACACATGTATACACGCAAATATAACCGTACGTATCATGAGATACCATGACACAACACCATGTATCCTATTTAGGATACATACACCCAATCTCCACTCAAAAAGGACATAAAAATTCTTTTGGGGACACGTATCAAACACTTAGTGGTCAAAATTTGTAACAATAAAAATTGAGCACAAAAATCAACACTACTCATGATAAAATCCTAGACCTACCAAATTAAAAGCTTCTAATACCTAGATCTATCATTAGAAAGTCAAATCCACCTATGGAAAGGTTCCTATGGGGTTCATGTCACGACTCGCACCTGGAAGTTTGGGCACGAGCATGTGGAAATACGTGTAGCCTACGCCACAGAGTCGGCGGTAGTAAGCTGTCAAATCCTCAAGTATATCCAATCCAATCAACATAATATAATCATGATATCCAAGTTCTAACTCAATCATAAGTGCTAACATGTAGATATGAAATAGAAATGACAACTTCATAGAGTTCAACAGAGAGTCAAATATAGTAATCCCAGAATAGAGTACAACTCAGCAGGTGCTGTGACAACATAATTCTAATCAACAGAAAATAAAAGCTATCCTAACTAAACAACCTCCAGTGGTAAGTCTGCTATATCATCTCTTGTATCCTCGGCTAAGCCATGATCTGCCTCAGGTGTGTCATAGTAAGTGGAACACCAGTGCTCTAAGTCCTCGCCTAAAAAAATGTGGTTATCCAGTCAGGATTGGAGCAAGTACAATTTATGATCCACTATTCATAATATGATAGAAACTATATAGCATGAAGTGGCATATGTGATATGGAAGTAAAGTATGGTAACATGAACTTGTAGAAGCATGGAAAATATGGGGTTCATACGGATCACAACTGACCACATGAGTACTCTGGAACAGATTGACCTGCATAAAGAAGAGCCACATGACAGACTCAGCATGCCCTCTGCGGCCCATCTTCACCAGACTGATTTTTGAGCCACAGAGATAATAGTTACTTATGCGGCCAAGCTAATCAACCCTTCCGATAGAGCTGACAAACTCTGTCAAAATTGGCAAGAATGACAGCTCTGACAGCTCTAACACTCTGGCAAAAAGACAATAAGACGTGATCAGACAAAATGTCACGCCACTAGACTGGACATGGCCATGCGGCCAAAAGGACTGTGACTCGAGCCGTATGAACCTTATGCGGCTCAATCTATGTGCTTCATGCGGCCAAGGGAACTGTAATCTGAGACGCATGAGATTTATGCGGCCCAGAATATAGAACCTATGCGGCTTAAAAGTCCCCAAGCTACATGTGGATTAAGGGAGACTGCCGTATGAGTCTTATACGGCCCAACATGACCGAACATTGAAAGGCCTATGCGGCTCAAAATGACTCAAGCAGACTGATCCTATCTTATGATGGGACACGTGGCAGGCTGACCAAGTCTCAACCACCTAGATTTGCTGTAACAAAATCTTAACAAGTCACAAGTTGGCGGCCAAAGAACGAGTCTTTGTTTGCTGCTGTAGCCACGTGGCCACGCAACCATCCATACGGCTCAAGATATCTATCACTATAAATAGCATGGTACCACACCCATACAAAAGGCTGGCAACCTATGAAGGGCAATTTCTTCATGAGCAAGGACCATGTCAGATAGTCCAAGGAGTAAGGCAGAGTTCCTACACTTTCTCGAGCCTCTATCATCACCCCCCAGAATCAAAACTAAACAATTATACTTAAATTGTTTCCTAGGATTTCTTTCTAAGCTTTCTTCTGTACAAGCGAGTTTGCAATCAAGTTCAATTCATTTGTAATTTGTTGTGCTTGATACTTAATGGCAAACACGATGACAACTCTGTTGGGGACATTCTTATCTTCTGATGAGAAGTTGGTGACGCAATCTGACGCGTCCAAGCTCGACTCCACGTAAAGAATGCTCGTAGTTCGATTTGACCAACGAGCATTCGAAGAAATGCTCTCTGAAGGGAGCGCCAGCCCATCGCAGAAGCCAACCCAAAGAGAGCCCATAGTATGTCGGAGCACAAAACTATTGCCCCCAACCAGGTTCTCGAAGAAGCTCCTTCTGCGGTCCAAGACGGTGATCAAGACTCACCTGCGGCCTTGCTTCCGACTGCAGATAACCCTACTATCCCCAAATCCAACAAAGGAATACACTACGATGCTGAGTTTTTAGGAGAACAAGAGAAATCCATGCAGACAAGGAAGAGGTCGCATAAGAGAGATGGGCAGATGACTCAGCTGTAGCTGACTCTGGCCGCAGGCAGATAGCCCATACAGCAACCAACTCCGTCTGCAGACAGATTGCCCATGCGACAGCTAACTCTGGCCGCAGGAAGATGGCCCATGCGGCATTCAACTCTGGCCGCAGGTAGATCGCCTATGCGGTAGCCAACTCTGGCCACAGGCAGGTGGCCCATGCGGTAGCCAGTCCTGGCTATAGACAGAGTGTCTTATACGACCCTGTCAGAAGCTCTGTGTTCGACCGTCTCTCAGGCGGGCCAGACTCCATGCGGCCCATTAAGAATGTGGGATGTATCAATCTGGAATCTTTTTACTATGCACCTTCGGGTGCTAAGTCAAAGAAGTCTAGGGCAGTGCAGGCCCAATAAGCCCAGTCAACTGTCCAAGTTGCTGACCGTCAGCGGGCACCGTTAACTGTTATACGGGCACCTGATGGAATATTGTACAGAACCACCCGCGTCCAGTCCCCCAGGGCGAACGGACAGGGTGGGTCTCAAAAGTCTCCATCCAACGATCGAGAGCAAGTACTTTTACTAGCCTCGGATCAGGGAGCAAACATGATACCTACGCACCCGTGTGCTCGAGATACCCGAGTCCACAAATTGGATACAAAGGTAGATCAATCCGCTATCGACTTGCGAGAGATGATTACTCACAAACGCAAGGAAAAAGAAGCAACCTTAGCATACGATGAGCCCCTTTTGGGACATCGTTGCACCCAAGTCATCATCAACTGCTGCTGCGACAAGTCGATAGCACCTGAAGATCGACAGTCCGTTTTCCAACTACTCGAAAAATATGTGCAAATTCTGGAAGACAAAGAATTTCCTGTCGCCTCCTATAATTCTACCCGGAAGGTTCTTCCCGGCAAGGAAGAAAAGAAGACAGGCTCTTCCAGCCCAGGAATATCCGCCAGCATTGCAAGGAAACTCTCGTTTGGAGGGTTGAAACCGACAACCACAGGGGTGTCTACCTAGGCACTCGATCCAGAAAAAAGCTTCCAACACCTGGGGGTACATCCTTGACCTCTCTGGGGGTATATGAGGCCGAGGGTAGCAGTCCCCTCAATGTATACGACAACCCGGAGTTCCAAGCGCATACACAGGGGGTAGCGATCCACTGGAATTACGCAATAGACGTGGATGTCCCTGAGGATGACCGCCTTCGCCAAGACGATATGGCTTCCTGCACAAGGGGTAGCACCCCTTTCGAGTCCGAGGAGGAAGACATTCCGACATTCTCCGACGATTTCTCGGTACGAGGGTACGACACAGAGAGCACCTCTGCTACGATCCCTTCCACCTCTACCCACGTACGGACAGTCTTTATCCCCGACGATGATCATGAAGCGCCTACTGACCGATAACGTCTAGAAGTACTTGATGCCATGATCCTGTCTTTGGTTAAGTTACTAGACGAAATCAAAGCTGCCTTGCCGACTCAACCAGCAAAGACGCATGGACAAACAAGATTGGGACCCACAGTCAACGCGGACTCCAACACGACCGCTCGTCCTTTGGATGACAATCCTCTAGGAGCCTTCGCTCCTTCCACTATAGATGAAGCAAGGGAGGCAAAGAGGGAAGTCCAGGAGCTTCGGGCAATGTTTGTTGCTCGAGATTCCTCCCGGGACCTCAGAATTCGGCAGCCGTATCCCGTTGCATGGGTTGATGTGCCTTTTCCACCACGGTACAAGCCGTTTCATATCGATTCATATGACATAAAGACCTCTGCTAGTCAATACATGACTTATTTCGAGGTCATAACCGACCACTTGCCGCATAGTGATGCCATCCTCACACGATTATTTATCGAAGCATTGGAGGGGATCGCGTTCGACTGGTATTACAACCTTTCTGACAACTACATCCATTCTTTTGACGGCTTCAAGCACATGTTCCTAGAAAGATTCTACAAAGTGGGACATGATGTGACAATGTCATCCCTCATGGACGTCGTTCAGGGGGAGAGGGAGCTAACAAGGAACTATATCGAGTGGTTCTGCCAAACCGCAATGAGATTGCCCCAAGGCAATCCCGAATGCTCCTTGATTGAAATCTGCCAGAAGAAGTTGCTTCCCGCAATTAGCCTCTGGATGGGTGAAGATCAGTTTAGAGATTGGACGACCTTCATCATAAGCACCACCAATGCGGAGATGAAGTTAAAGAAGGCTCGCCAGCTGAGATTACACATCCCGGACGGAGAGGTCAAAAGAAAACGTCCTGGTACCACCTCCAATAACAACAACACTGAGGGCACCTCCAATAATGGGGACAATAAAGGCAAACAAGCTATGGTCGCCGGTACGACCAAGAAGCGTGAACAAAATCAGGCTGAAGCTCAGTGGCACCAGATGAATTACTCATTCGAAGATAGTCATGTCAAGCCTATCTTCGACATGCTCTTGCAAGGGGACAGGATCCAACTCCCTCTACCAAGGCGCGAGCCCCGAGCGGCAGAGATGGAGGATCCAAAATACTGCTATTTTTATCGCTATGTTCATCATGCCACTCATGACTGCTTTCAATTAAAGCGGTACATCCAGAGTCTTATCAACTCTAAAGCTCTGTTGCTGGACTTTGAAGAGGTTATCGTGGCAGCGAACATGGTGTCAATTCAGTTCGACGACTTCCTTCCAACAAGTACTCCAGACGGGGTAATACCTATTCTCCGGGCAACGATGGAGGTTACTAATCTCCCCCCCCCGTCCGGGACCAAACGACTGGCTTGGTACCCCTTACCACATCTCGAGGAGAGGTTGGGTACACCCAGACTTAGTGCCCGAAGTTACCCAGGCAGTGTCATCTCCAGCCAACAAGAAGAAGGGTAGAAAGTCCAGATCCTGCCATACAATTTCAGTCGAAGCTGAGGAAGCGGCGGCCGTTGTTAACCGGTTTGGGGCACATGTCCAGTCCACTCCGGGTAGTTTAGTTGAAGACGCTCAGCCAGCAATGCTGTCGGCCACTGATATTTTGGGGCCATCTCAGCCTCCACCGATGGACAGGTCCAAGCTGAAAGAAACCCGCTTTGACAGGACGCTTCGTAAGGATGCACCTCAGGGGTTGGAGAGACCTTACAACTTTGACATATTAGCACAACTGGCTAATACGTCAACAAAGTTGTCATCATATAAGCTCCTAAGGCTCTCCAAGGATCTTCATGTCGCATTGAGCGAAGCGCTCCAGAATGCTGACGCTTACTTAGCCCAGGTCAAACCTACGAGGGAAGACTCGTCGACAGATCTCCAGGACCACAACTGCGCGAATGCAATGTCCAACATCGTATTCACCCCATAGGACATGCTGATCAAGACTAGCATGCATGATCGCCCTTCTACTATACTGTATACAAATGCGACATCAAGGTGGATCGGATGCACATCGATCCTGGTTCGTCGATTAGCATCATCCCAAAAAGCTTGCTTCAAGTCCTCGGCATCCCTATGCACCAGCTAGCGGCGACCAACACCGCCATTAGCGGTTTCAACTCAAAAAAGAGATATCCCTGAGGAAAGATCTGATTGAAATGTCAAATCGGCAAACTGAGGACAGAGGTTACCTGCTACGTCATAGATGCAGATACGTCCTACAATATCCTCTTGGGGCATCCGTAGATACATGACTATATGATCGTCCCATCCATCCTCCACCAATGCTTCAAGTATGTCAATAAGCACGGCTTCGTGAAGACTGAATTCGTCGAGATCGATCCCTTCAAAGGCGTTGAGTCTTATTATTCTTCGGAGGCATGTCTATATGATGAATCCAAGAAACACATAACTAATGAACTGGAGGCCATGACAGGACCAGAGGAACCCTTGAGAATTTATCTCCAGGCACACAAACCGGACAAAGCCGCATCCCTTGTTGCAACTTTTCATAAAGAGGTGCCCGATTCCTCTACCCCACCTGCACAGTTGGAACCATGGTCATCCGACTCCCAAGGACCAGCCAAGGACCAAAACCCATCATAGGGCCGATGGTGATCCGATTGCCAAAATACAACCAAAGGCAACCGAAAGATGCAAGGCCCTCTGGGGAGCCGATGGTGATCCGATTGCCAAGATCCAGTCAAAAGCATTCGGAAGACACGAAGTTTTCTGCCGAGCCGATAGTCATTCGTCTTCCCAAGACGAGCCGACAACCAAGTGTCGATCCGAGACCCTCAGACAAACCA
This sequence comes from Iris pallida, assembly GCA_029216955.1. Classification (NCBI taxonomy): domain Eukaryota; kingdom Viridiplantae; phylum Streptophyta; class Magnoliopsida; order Asparagales; family Iridaceae; genus Iris; species Iris pallida. Next base: position 20,310 of record JANAVB010039851.1, on the reverse strand, counting down.
ATGCCATAAGCAGAACACTTGGTGGTTAAGTTGCCCAGGACAGTGTCCCCACCTCCGATCACGCGGGGGATAGTTGAAGAGGATGCAGAACTCGCGAAGTATCTTGTTACAAAGGTGGTTAGTCCCTCTCCTAATGATGTAATCCCTGTAGACAAAATTCCCTATTTCATTAATAAGAGGCTGCCATTGAACTATCCTGAGTGTAATAAACTCAATCTGATGTATATTATAGGACTCGGTCGGGACATTAACCTGCACACACAGGTGACAACCGTCCATACCGTAAACCGACTTGCTTCCATTAAATATACCTACTTCATAGTCCCAGGCATAAGAGAAGGGGATCACACGATCATCTTTGGCCGAAAAGAAGGCCCTCAACCCTTCATGCCTCAAGAGTTGATCTCGAACCCGATACTGGAAGACTACCGCTCTACCTGTATAGTCCTCAGGCCAAGTACTTTATGCAAAATCAGGGGTACGACATGGAGGCTACCCCAAGTCTGAATTATGGCAATGGTCGGCGATCGCCTCTGCAACTGTCAACTCCGACTGGGAAGCCTCGGAATTATTATGGTAAGTCCAAATGCATCCTCGGTTATGTTACACCAGCAACAACGCCCGAGAGCTCCGATGAGGAATGCGAGTTGCATTCTCACTCATCCGAGTCACCTACATACGATTCTGACGACAGCATTGGAGATATGTTCAGGCAGACATTATCTGTCAACATGGCATCTGCTGACATTAAAGAGGAAGACGAGGATCTACTCGAACCTCTTAAATTGGAGCTATGGGTCCAACAACTGGATGCATAATGGGAGAAGCACTTTGAACTACGTGACCCTCCCACTAAAGATGAGGTCATGTAAATTAACCTCGATGATGAATCCTCTCCAAAGCCAATCTTCGTCAGTAAAAGCCTGACGGACGGCGAGCGAAAGTAGTTGTTACAACTCATCGGAGAGTATATCGACGTCTTTGCCTAGAGCTATGAAGACATGCCAGGGCTAAACCCCGAGATCGTACTTCATAAGCTCAATATTAATCCAGACGCGAAACCAGTCAAGCAACAGAAACGACGGTTCCGTCCAGACATCATGAACTCCATCGAAGCAGAAGTAAACAAGCTTATAGCTAGCGGTTTCACCCGCGAAGAGCAGCACCCAGACTGGATAGCTAATATAGTACCAATCATCAAAAAGAATGTGAAGATCTGAATCTGCATCGACTTTCGCAATCTGAATGCGACATGTCCTAAGGATGAATTCTTTTTTCGTATTACTGACATAATGATCGATAATACGTGTGGATTCACACGCATGTCCTTTATGGATGGCATTTCAGGATACAATCAAATCAAAATGTCTTATGACGATGAGAAGCATATGTCATTCCGAACACCGATCGCCGTATATTACTACACATTTATGCCCTTCGGCCTGAAGAATGCTGGTGCTACGTATCAACGTGTTATGAGCATCATCTTCAGAGATCACTTACACAAGACGGTGGAGTGTTACGTTGACGACATCGCCGTCAAAAGCCGCTCCAAGGATGACCACCTACACGATTTAAGAATAGCGTTCGATCTTATGCGAGCACACAATTTGAAGATGAATCCCACCAAGTCTCTCATGTGCGTGTCCAGCGGGAAGTTCTTGGGCTTTGTCATTACTTCCATGGGCATTCACATAGACCCCGATAAGACAAAGGCAATCCTGGAGATGAGTCCACCGAGGAACCTCCGCGAACTCCGAGGCCTTCAGGAAAGACTAGTTTACATCAAGAGGTTCATATCTAACCTCTCAGGGCAATGTCAACCCTTCACACAACTTATGAAGAAAGACGTCTCTTTCGTATGGAATGAGGAATGTCAACGCGTCTTTGGTGATATTAAGGAATACTTGACGAATCCGCTAGTTCTGGTAGCCCCGGTCGCCGGAAAGCCCTTCCTACTCTATGTACAGGTGCCTTGATAGCATAAAACAATGATGTGGGGTACGAACAAGCCATCTATTATCTCAGCCAAATGATGGTGGGGCCGGAGCATAGCCGTCGTAGAAAATGAATGCCATGCCTTGGTATTCGCCATTCAGAAAATACGACACTATGTGTCAGGGCAGACCATCCATGTTGTCTCACGAGTTAATCCCCTCAGGGTTCTCATGACCAAGCCAGGCGCACTCAGTTCTCATCTAGCCACATGGGCGATGCTGTTATCCCCCTACGATATGGTATTCGTTTCGCAGAAGGCTGTCAAAGGTCAAGCCTTGGCCGACTTTTTGGCAGCCCATCCTGGCTCAGAAATAGCCAGAATCTATGAAGAAATCTAAGATGAAGTCATTGACTCCAAGATGACTTTACATGAAGACGTTTGGCGAATGTTCTTCGATGGTGCCTCAAGAACGGGGCCCCAAGGTGATATCATTGCTGGAGTCGGGACAGTATTAATTTCTCCCTCCGGATTGGTGGTCAACCGGGTATATTCTTTCACAGAACCCTATTCAAACAATATAGCCGAATATAATGCTTTGGTCATCGGGCACCGACTTGCAAAAGAGGTAGGAGTCGAATACCTAGAAGCATATGGCGACTCGCAGTTGATCGTTAATCAAATCCGAGGCTTTTAGGAGGTTCGTAACGTAGACATGATTTCTTATCATCAGACAGCAATTGCCATCATAACAACCTTGGAGGGGTTCTTTATAGAACATGTTCCTAGGCTCCAGAATATTGAAGCGATACCCTAGCAGGCCTCGCCGCTTCTTTGGCAGTTCTAAATTATGCTCATCATCTAGTCGACGTAATAGGCCATGAGCTGGTCTATCCCAAAAACAACATTCAATTGGATACGAGTTACTCCGCCTAAATAACCAATGATGTGCAAGACTGGAGACTCCCGTTCATCAACTTTATAGTCTACGGAATCCTGCCAAAGAATATGAAAGAAGCAACTTCAATCAGAAGGCATTCTCTCATATTCTTTTATGACATGGAAACAAAAATATTGTACCGACGATCTTACGACGGACTACTGTTAAGATGTCTATCAAATACAGAAGCCAAAGAAGCCTTACGCGAGGCTCACGATGGTGTTTGTGGGGCTCACCAATCGGACGCAAAGTTGCAGGACCGTCTCCGTCGGATGTGTTACTATTGGCCTACGATGGTAGCAGACTCAGTCGATTATGCAAAGAAGTGCAAGGCTTGTCAGATCCACACAGATTTTGTACATCTACTATCTGAGTTCTTGTACCCAACAGTGGCCTCTTGGCCATTTGAAGCATGGTGAATGGACATTATTGGCCTAATCACCCCGCCGTCGTCCAAAAGGCACCAGTTTATTCTTGCAATCACCGACTACTTCTCCAAATGGGCGAAGCTATTCCGTTGACAGAGGTAAAGATATCAAACATGATCAATTTTATAAAATATTGTATCATTTACCATTTTGGACTGCCAAGGAGGATCATTCATGACAATGGTCCACAATTCGTAAGCCATGCCTTCTATCGATTCTGTGACAAGAACCGAATTCAGAATGTGGCTTCAACGACATATAACCCATCAGCTAATGGTCTGGTCGAAGCTTTTAACAAGACTATAATCAAGCTTCTCAAGAAGTTCGTGTCTTCAAACAAGCGCGACTGGAATAAAAAGTTGGGTAAACGCTTATGGGCGTACAACACTACGAGTCAAACAGCTACCAAAAATACACCGTTCTCTCTGGTGTACGGGAGCGAGGAAGTTCTTCCATTGGAGACTCAGATCCCCTCACTTCGTGTGGCCTTTACTTACCGGTTAACGTCGGACGATAACTACCACTGACGGCTACAAGAATTGGAAGCGTTAGACGAGAAACGTTTACAAGCTCAACAAAGCATCGAGCTCTATCAAGCACGCATCTCTCGAGCCTTCAATAAGAAAGTCAAGCAGAGGACATTCCAAGTAGGCGATCTCGTCTTGGCTGTTCCCAGACCGATGGTCATGACTCACAAAACCGCCGTCAAATTTTAGCCCAAGTGGGAGGGTCCATACATCATCGAGACCGTATTCTTCAATGGTACATACCGGCTCGCAAAACAGAACGGGGACTTGCTCATAATGCCCATAAACGGCAAATTTCTGAAGAAATACTATGTCTAAGGACATGCTGGTACTCCCTCAAACCGTCAAATCTCCTAAACTATCGAGTTATGTACACTAAGTACCTCTAAACTCACACTCTATTGCATCTCCCTGAGTGGCGAGTCATGTATGATGATACCTCTGAACTCCTACTCTAATGCTTTATCACACAGGAATCTGCCCAGCTTATCGTTATTACTGAGCAAACTTCCTATTCCTGATTATCGTGTTTCAAGTCCATATTACCTGTGATACCGATAGTCTCTTGACTTAACACCTGTACCCAACCCGGGATAAAAGACATGGTGTTAAGACCACAAAACCTATCACGTTCATATTACCTCTGTTGGTTTTGTCTCAAAATCTATTACTCGCACCACCAGTGCGCAGAAGAGTAATAGGTCCACCAAAGATTATTCTTGATTATCGTGTATCACGTCCATATTACCTCTGATATCGATAGTGTCTTGACTTAGCACCTGTACCCAACCCGGGATAAAAGACATGGTGTTAAGACCACAAAACCTATCACGTCAATATTACCTCTGTTATATTTTATTTCAAATCTATTACCCGCACCACCAGTGCACAGAAGAGTAATAGGTCAACCAAAAAATTATTTTTGATTATCGTGTATCACGTCCATATTGCCTCTGATATCGATAGTCTCTTGACTTAGCACCTGTATCCAACCCGGGATAAAAGACATGGTGTTAAGACCACAAAACCTATCACGTCCATATTACCTCTGTTAGGTTTTGTTACAAATCTATTACCCGCACCGCCAGTGCGCAAAAGGGTAATAGGTCCATAGAAGTTATCCTAATCTATTACTCGCACCATCGGTGTGCCAAAGGGTAGTAGGTCCATGAAATATCATTTAAATCTATTTGCTCGCATTTTCAGATGCACAAAAGGGGAATAGGTCCACAAAAAGTCCCCAGTAGGATGTCCTTTATTAAACATAAATGCTGTATTAGGCCCTCTAGTACAAGCACCACAGATACTACAAATAAAGAATGGAGTGAATGTATTCTGTTTATTCAAAATCAGTTTCATTCATAGGACTATATCAGCAGCAAAAAGAAAAAAGAAAAATCTAGCAATACATAGCTTGGTCAGTTTGATAGCACTTCGCCTTCATCAAAAAGTAGTTTTGTGGCCCTCAAAAGAAGTCATGTTTTATTGCTGAGAAGCAAATAAGAATGTTGAATCACCAAGGAGCTGTAGGGAGGAGGGCAAATATAGCATGCTTTTCTCCCCTCCTATTGCGGGCACCTTAGCCCCGTTCCTCCAAAAGACCATACCTTCAAAACAACATCCCTAATGGTGATTTTGCCTACTTGGAGAGCCGTGAAAACAGGACTTTCATGATGACGTCTGACCACTGTCTGACTCTCTGATGTATAAAGGTTCTTTCTACCATCTGGGAAAACTCTTTCGAAACATGGGGAGTTCTGAGTTGTCTGATGTGTATGCCAAAATGGCACGGGGAAAACCCTTCCGAAGCATGGGGAGTTCTGAGCTATCTGATGTGTAGGTCAAAATGGTGCATCTTCAGTCTATCGCCGATACCGGTCCTGGAGAAATTCGCTAGCCGGATACCTGTAAAAAAGGGGGGTTAGCAGTTAGAAGAAAACAACATTCAACCAAATAGACCCTATGTGGCCTAGTTATGAGGAATGCACATACAGCTTAAAAAATGAGACATATGCGGCTCAGTCTTAAACCACTTTTGCGATTCTGTTATGCAATGTTCATGCGGCTAAGCCATGAGGCATTTATACGGATCAATTATGAGATGTATATGCGGTTTGATCATGAGGCATCCATGCGGTTCAGTCATGTAGCGCTCAAGCGGCTCAGGTACGAGGCATCCATGAAGGTCAGTGGCGCTTATGCGGCTTAACCCATACGGCCCCATCATACAGAACACATGCAGTCCCATGAGATGGGGGATATATCGATCATGCCCAAAGCACAGAGGCAATCTATGACAGGCCCGCACATAAAATATACGATATATCCATTCAAATTTAAATCATCGCTTTTCCACCGTCCTTACCCTTAACGGGGGTTTGCACGTCAGGATGAACGAGAGGAGGGTCTGCAGCTCTCGACGGAGAGGCATGTCCCTTTCCTTTGGCCGTAGCGCCAGTCGACTTGGAAGCTTTCGGAGCCATGGCTAACCAGGACAGAAAGAAGGACGAAGATAATGAAGACGAGGGAGAAAAAAGTTAAAAATTTTCTCTCCTTATGGCACATATTTATAGCTCTTCAAAGTGGAAAAAAGATGAACGCCGCGTCAGTTATCGTGGCATTAAAGATAATGATGACGCTTGGGGATTTTTATCCTTAATAACCGTCATTGCCGCTTTGATTCTCGTATCGATTAAAGATGATGATGACATTTAGGGATTTTATCGTTAGTAACAGTCAGCTTTATCTCGAAAAAAGAGCCAAAATCTAAAACCAAATCAAGGCGTTAAATGAAGCAGTGACAGCTGGCAGACAAGATCTTCCTGCGGCACAAGATCTACCTGCGGCCCAAAAATGTCCTTGCGGCTCAAAATGTCCCTGCGGCACGACGTCTCTCCTGACTTGAAGATTTTTCTGCAGCTTGACATATGTCCATGCTTCTTATTCAAAGTATTCCAAATTTGCAATTTGAAAACTTTGAAGGGAGTCTTGTAGAAGCATGAAAAATATGGGGTTCATGCGGATCACAACTGACCGCATGAGTACTCTAGAACAGATTGACCCACATAAAGAAGAGCCGCATGACATACTTAGCGTTCCCCCTGCGGCCCATCTTCATCACACTGATTTTTGAGCCACAGAAAGAATAGTTACTTATGCGGCCAAGCTGATTAACCCTTCTGATAAAGCTGACAGACTCTGTCAAAATTGGCAAGACTGACAGCTCTGACAGCTCTGACAACTCTGACACTGTGACAAAAATAAGATAAGACGTGATCAGACAAAATGTCACGCCACCAGACTGGACATGGCCATGCGGCCAAAAGGACTGCGACCCGAGCCGCATGAACCTTATGCTGCTCAATCTATATGCTTCATGCGGCCAAGGGTAACTGCAATCTGAGCCGCATGAGCTTTATGCGGCCAAGAATATAGAACCTATGGGGCTCAAAGTCCCCAAGCTACATGTGGACTAAGGGAGACTGCTGCATGAGTCTTATACGACCAAGCATGGCCGAACACTGAAAGGCTTATGCGGCTCAAAATGACTCAAGTAAACTGATCCTATCTTGGGATGGGACACGTGGCAGGCTGACCAAGTCTCAACCATCCAAATTTGCTGCAACAAAATCTCAACAAGTCACCAGATGGCGGCCAAGGAGCGGGTCTTTGTGTGCTACTGTAGCCATGTGGCCACCCAACCATCCATGCGGCTCAAGATATCTATCACCATAAATAGCAGGGTATCACACCCATATAAAAGGCTGGCAACCTACGAAGGGCAATTTCTTCAAGAGCAAGGACCGTGTCAGATAGTCCAAGGAGTAAGGCAGAGTTGCTATACTTTCCTGAGCCTCTATCGTCACCCCCAGAATCAAATCGGAACAATTGAACTTAGATTGTTTCCTAGAATTTCTTTCTAGGCTTTCTTCTGTACAAGCGAGTTTGCAATCAAGTTCAATTCATTTGTAATTTGTTGTGCTTGATATTTAATGGCAAACAGAACTGACAAGTAAGTAAATATGAAAGGTAATCATAGCAAAAATCAAGTATGTGACATGAGCAGTATGAAATGCATAAGTCATATCTACTAAGTGTGTTTGAAATACCACGTTCTATATGTGATTAGGCTGAGGGATCTATTTGATCTAGCTAATCTTACATGTCGTGTATGATTAGCTATCGACAGGGTACAAGGGGCAATAATATGGGCTTTGATCACATATATACTAAGGTATTTCACGTCCAACTAGCAATCATGGATTCATCTCAACAGTAAACATGTACAAGATAAACTCGGGAACAGAAACATGATAATAATGTAATAGAATCCATAACACTAATCGCTTGAAACCGTCTTGTCAATAATCAGAAAATGTATATCTAATCATGAATAGAGTAACTATCAGGAAATGAAAGCGATCATCATGAGTACTTGCCTAGGTTAGTTGTTGTCGACATGAACGATACGAATATGTCGAAACAGAATAGCTTAGAAGCTAAAATCCAATAAATGGTCCTGAACGATGAGAGATACAGTTCCCTTGAGTCCAGAATAGTCCAAATAACTTTGTTGAAATATAGAAGTCCAAAATCAGAGTTTGGCACGATTATCGATATCGAGATAGAAATCCATGTCGCAAAGAAGGGATTTAATTAGTCATGATTGAAATAATCATTCAAAATCTAAAAGAAATTTTGATAAAGAAATTACCTCATAATTATGCTTATTTGGAAAGTATTTAGATCTATTTAAAATACTATTTAGTCATTTAGAAAATATTGGTAACTATTTAGAAATTATTTAAAATAATAATAATAACAATAATATATATATAAAACTCATAATAAATTAATCTAAAGGATAATTGGTTTAAAGCCTAAAAATAAAGTTCAAATAGTTTTTTTTTCTTCTAACTATATAGGCCTAAGGCCTAATTTGTTTAATCAAAACTTTTAAGTAACAAATAGCTCCATATTACTAAAAACTTATAAAAAGTTTTTAAAGGGCTCAAACCCATAAGATTAATCCATTCATAACATAACAAATAAATCAATTAGGCTGATAGCTTAAGGCCTAAAACCTAACTGTTTCAGAGTTAAGCCCAGTATAAAACAAAGCCCTCTTTAATAACTTAGCCCAAATTTAATTAAAATAAAAAATTGACCAATATTAGGCTTAAAGCCCATAGCCCATGTTAACATATATTAAAATGGAAACTGGGCATATAGCCCAGCCCATCCGCATTAGGGTCTTAAACCCTATCATTTCTCTTCTCATTTGGAGAAAGAAAGATGGAGCCAACAAAGAAGATTAAAAAGAATGATCGAGAGAGTAGAGAGGAAGAAAGAGCGGGGATGGGAGAGGTCGAGAGAGCAAGTTAAAATCACACCGAGGTGGTGGAGCAGTCTCGATGGTTGTAGAAGCATGGAAAAATAGAGTTTATGCGGATTATCACTCCATACGGCTAAGTGGACTCGATCCACAGAAGCAAGGCTCTCGAAGATCCCACGCGGCCAAGAGAAACCAAGCCGCAGAAGGAATGCTCTGGAGACCCATGCAGCTAAGAAGACTCGAGCCGCATAAGCAAGGCTCTCGAAGACCCCATGCGACTAAGAAGACTCGAGCCACAGAAGCAAGGCTCTCAAAGACCCCATGCGGCTAAGTAGACTCGAGCCGTAGAAGCAAGGCTCTCAAAGACCCCATGCGGCTAAGTAGACTCGAGCCATAGAAGCAAGGCTTTCGAAGATCCCATGTGGCAAAGCGGAGCTGAGCCACAGAAGAAAGGCTCCTAAGGCCACTATGCGGCTAAAATGATTCAGGCTCTACTTTGTGGAGGGACACATGGCAAGTTGACCAAGTCTCAACCACCCAGATTTGCTGCAAAGAAATCTCAACAAATCCACCAGCTGGCTACAAAAGAGCGAGTATTCGTGTGCTGTTATAGCCACGTGGCCACGAGACCATCTATGCGGCCCAAAATATACTTCATCCCGAAATTACTATAAATAACAGGGTACCACACCCAAGCTAAAGGATGGCAATTTTCCTCACGAGCAAAGACTGTGTCTGATAGTCCAAGGAGTAAGGCAGAGTTGCTACACTTTTCTGAGCCTCCATCGTCACCCGTCAGAATCAAAATTTAAACAATTGTACTTAGATCGTTTCCTAGGATTTATTTTTAGGCTTTCTTCTGTACAAGCGAGTTTACAATCAAGTTCAATTCACCTATAATTTTTGTGTTTGATATTTAATAGAAAAACAGTGGTGAGGCTGCCCGGCGATGACGGCACGGCCACGCCTGATCTGCGTCGAAGCCGGAAGAGGAACAGGTCCAGGCACGGTGGGTGAGGACGTCACCAATCTTGATGTTACCGGTTGGCCAAGAAAAGGCAGAGTCAAGCACGGCGGTGGCGCTAGGGAGTGCGAATCTGACTTCGTTGTGGTGGTCGAAGGTTTTTGGCGGTAGAATCGGGCGACAGAGCTCGCTGGGGCTCTAGATGAGACCATGTGAGTGGTGGCAGTAATTTTTGTAGTAGTGGTGGTTTGTATGGTGGCGATGGTGGTTTGGATGCAGACGGTGGTGGTCATGGAGGCTGGAAGAGGGAAGCCTGGGACGGGGTCGGTGGAGTCAGGGGATGGAGGCGGTGGTGTGTGCGTGCATAGGGATGATCGGGATGGTCAGGTGGGGCTGTCTGACCAGAGGGGGTCGGTGAGGGTTTTCGGTGGTGGCATTTGGTGATGGAGGAGGAGAAGACTACTCGGGGTTAGGGATGGTAGTGGTGTAGTGCTGATGCTGGTGGCTATGGGTGGTAGAGATGGTGGTACCGTGGCAGTGGGCAGGGGATAAGAACAGGCCAGGAAGGAGCTCTGATGGGTGGCCGGAGATGGCCGGCAGCCCGCGGCGGTCCAGCGAAGTAGAGGCAGGCTATCTAGGCTGAGTGTAGTAGGAATAGAATTTGTTGTAATAAAATATTAAGGATTCTCCAGTATTTTAATAGGAATAATTGGAGTGTTCTCCAAGCCTTAGTGGCACAAATATTATTTGTAATTGATCTAGGGGTGATTAGTGAAAATCTAACTAACCGCTAACTAAATAACAAATATTTACTAACTAATCTAGTAATTAATAACTAATTACAAACTAATAAATAATATAAAGTCCATTAATAGTTAGCACAAAAATTAGGAATACATATTAGTTAGTAGCCCACAATCCAAGTCCAAGACTTGGTAGGCAATTGGAATTGCTAGTACACAATCCAAGCCCAAGGCTTGGTTGGCTCACCAATAATTAAATAATAAAATAATTCTAAAAAAATAAATAAATAAATAGTAGTAATTAGGATTAGAAATAAATTCATAATAATCCGAAAATGATTTTATAAATTCTCAAAAATTATAATATTATTTTTCCAAAAATATAATTTTTAAGTTTAGGTTGTTACAAATCTACACACCTTAAAAGAAATTTTGTCCTTGAAATTTAAATTAACATTACCAAAAAAATTATAATCTAAATACGATCAAAGATATTACTAAAATCTAAGTACAAAATTAATATAAGCAAAATCACTTGGACACGATTAAATACAAGAATTATGCGATTTGGCACGACTCAGATAGATCAATTAATTTTTTTAGAAATGGTATGGTTTGGCACGATCAAAATCTAATCATGATTAAGGCATGACCAAGAATGGAAACCAAATCGTTTAGGAATGATTAATGAAATAATTTGATTTGGCACGACCTATGATATAATTAAATTATTTACACACGATTAACAAAATGATTTTATTTGACAGACAAAGGATAATCAAATCTGATTATCAACAAAATCATTCACGTACGAGCAAAGCAATCTGACACGATGAAGATCATTATCAAAGTACGATCAAAACTATTTAGGCATGATCAAATACAATATGATTTAGGCACGATCAAGGGTGGTATCGAAATCAAAATTGTATAAGCATGATGAAGAAATAAATCAAATCTCTTAGGCACGATATAGAATAAAATCGTCTAGATCAAAATTTTTAGTTACGATCGTATTGAAATCTAAGCACAAAATGGTTAAGGCACGATCAACTCAAGGTCAAAATCATATGGACGTCAACTCAAGGTCAAAATCATATGGACGTTAACTCAAGGTCAAAATCATACGGACGTAATAAAAGACCAGAATTTAGGCACGATTTAAGAATAAAATCAATGTATGAAATCAAAGTCACCTAGTTAGGTAAAGTCATATAGACTATTAGTTGGCATATCCATGAATAGAGTAATGTCTAAGATAGATCTAGTCAGGTAGGACCTAAATATGATTGTGTATAATCTAAATTTAGGCATGGCAATAATAGAATCCAAATTTAGGCACGATGGTGTGATTTAAGATTAGAACATGGGCATGATTAAGGGTGAAATCATAGTATAGCCACGATCAATAGAATAAAAATTTAGGTACGGTCAATAGAATCTAAATCACAAGGTCATGACTAAAATTAAAATTTTGTGCACGATTTAGAATAAATCAAGTCAAACATAAATTAAAATTTAGATGTAATTAAGAATATAATCGAAATCACGATTAAAATATTTCAAGTACAATTAAGAATATAATCGAAAGCATATTGATTCTACTAATAATGAATTCAAAGGATGATTTACAAGAACAGAAAAATAAGATCTCTATTATAGGAAAAAGTATTACATGCTATGATATACAGAAAGTGAATACAAGATAATCATCTCATCCTACTACTACAAGGTTTACCTGGTCACCATTCCTCAATTACGCTTCTATTTGCTAATCTAGAAATACTACTAACAGAACCATTAATCATGAAATCAAACTACTATAATGTACGTCCTGAATCATACTTCTTAATTATTTTTTTATTTTTTATTATTCTGCCTTAATCCATTATCAAACTTAGTCATCCTTAAAAGTTCAAATATCTCCAATTTAGATTCTTCAACTTAATGTCTTAACCTTAATTGAATATAAAAAATATCTCAAGAATTTGTAACCTCTAGTATCAGAATATTTTTGAAATCAATTCACTTTTGAATAGCCTCACCGAGCTAAAGAATATAACTCTTAATTATTTAAAAAAATTTCCCATTTAATTTCATTATCTACTATTCTTCTTCTTTTGAATTCTTCCACCATCTATCTTTATATGAAAATAATCCATACTAGAAATAATTATTTAAACATAACTATTCCCGAAATTCAATAATGCTACTATCTTCTTGCCTTTGCTTTCATTCCTAAGTTACATATTTTCTCCATCAATTTCATCTCATTGTCCAAAGTGTCATAGCCAGTCTAAAATGTATCACCACCACACTATAACTGATTCCTTCAAATCTTCGGTGTCTCGTGTTTTATTCTTCATTTATTCCTCAAATTTTTTGAAATAGCTTGATTTGGCATAATTATGAATATCATCAAAATATGGTCAAAATTTATTTAGGAATGATCAATTATGGCACGATTTTACGATTGGGGATGGATTTAAAATTATACTTCAAAATCGTATATGAACGAAAAGAATAAAATCTAATTTTTTATACGAGCTAGTCACAACTAAAAGATCAAATCGTTTTTATCAAAATCATGAGCAAGTCAAAATGATCAAAATTTAGTTGTAGGATGATAGGCACAATCAACGTCAGAATCAAGGTCATATAGGTGTGACCAAAGGATTAACGCTTAGGCACGATTAAGGATAAATTCAAATATAATCATGGTCAATAGAATTTAAGTTATCTAGGCATGACCAGAAAGTTTATGCACAATCAAAATATAGTTATGATTATGAGAATCAAGGCCGTCTAGTCATGCAAAGCAAAGTCATCTAAACATGACCAAGATTATTTTTTTTGGCATGATTAAGAATATAGTTATTATTTAGGTAGAATCTAGTCATGGTTAAGATATGATTAAAGCCTAGTCATGAGTAATAATATAAATGAATTCTAGGTATGATCAAAATTAAAACCATTCGTGTATGATCATGAATCAAAACTTGGTACGATTAAGATTTATAATCAAAATTATTTAGTCACATTCAAATTGAGTCAAAATTTAGTAATTGAAAAATCAAAGGATAGTTTCAATAGTAAGGAATCAAAAGATAATAATCATACTTTACTCTCCTACCATAGAACTATTGTACAAAGGTACTGCACGATGAGTTATCTACAGATTGATGCCTATAGCTCACATGTCCAACCATGAATCACTCAAAGACTCATAAGCTACAATAATCAACACTGATACTTAATGAAACAAACCAATTTGTAAGTTATCAATTACTACACTATTCAAAGAACTCTAAAAATTAATAAAAGTATGGCTCTAAAAAGAAATTGACTAGAGGAACTAAGGATGTCCATACTCCTTAGCTAGGGATGGTGATGGTAATGAATTATATAATAATAACAGTGAAATGATAGAGGTGATATGTTAAGAACAAATTTAGGATACAATCTGATAATCATTGTCACTACCATATTTTAGTCTTGCGGGTATTTTGGTCATTTTGATTTTTGTGAATTATATTATTAATTATTGCATTGGTGTTGTGATTTTTGACTTTTGCTAGTTGTGACTTTAGAGATTAGCCTAGAGTTTGACTTTAACTTTAGTGACTTAGTTAGCATGGTGTGGGACCTTAATGTGACTTAAGTTAGTCTTAGTTGACTTGAGTGTGACTTGAGTGTGGCTAGGGTTCATGAGAGGATTGGGAGAGTTATGTATTTTGGACTTATAGCTAAGGGGTTGTGCTAGCTAGCTTATGAACTTAGGCTTAAGCCCATTTACATGAAACCCTAACCCTAATCCCCTATATGGCCGGCCACCACAGTCCATTTCTAACCTAATTTCAGCCTATATAATATCTCCTCATAACCACTTGCCCCTTTTAGAAACTTCCCTTTAGGAAACCCTAATTTCTTTCCTCTTTCCTCATTTCTCCACCAAATTGATCCCAATCTTTTGCATTGGAATCCAAATCTAGAGTAGAAGGAGGAGGATAGCTTGCAAGGAGGAGAGCTCATTGGAACATAGCTTGAGGAAGGAGACTTCACTATTTGGGACTTTTTCTTAGAGGTTGGATCCCTATAGGTAATCCCTACAAATTACCCTAAACTCCTAATTTTATTCCATAGATGCATCCATCTAGGTGTCCGCTAGCTGTAGGAAAAGTTTGGTGGAAATTCGTGTTGATTTGGTGTCCGTATTGGACACGTATCTATGTGTATGAGTAGGTGTTTGATAAAATGCCCAAGAGAGGTTTTATTGCTATTTTTTTCAAAACTATTTAAACAAATTTGTAGATCTATATGTATACTTTGATTTTCGTAAAGGATTGTATGTGTTTTCGTGTCTATGTCGTGTCCACGAGTAACAGGACATGTTCGCACGCGAGCCGTGCCCATGCCCTGCTGCTCGGGATCTCTGTAGGACACGACATAATACTTGGTGACACGATACTTGGTGGACACGAGGGGGCCATGTCTGCGAACATTTCCCTTGAGCTTTGTGTCAATTGGTATCGTGTCGGACACACACTCATGCGTGTACTGGTTTTACACCGCACTGTTACGTGCAAAAATCCTCCACTGACACGCACTTCGTGTCATACAAGGACACGTCGTGGACACAATACAGACACATGTACATGAACCTTGACACCTAGGATACCTATTGGCCACGTGCACGTGACTCAATGTGGAGTGTGTCGTGTCCTATAGGGCTCGATACTTCAGTACGAGCCTGTGCACGAGCAGGTTCTGATACAATATTTTCTTGTATTTAGACACTTCGTGTCCATCATGTGGACACGAAATCCTTTCCCCCTGACACGTATGCATATGTGTGACACCTGTGCACACACTGATTTAATATTTATTCAAATTTCATTTCGAATTTAGGTTTTCCTTGTTTGGACTGAAATGAGATCGGGTAATAGCTGAAACCTGGGTTTATGTGATTCAAATGTATGATTCAATGTTAATGTCAGATTTTATTATGACTGGTAGATATTGATTCATGTTTAGGTTGTATATTTGGTTTTCATTCTTAGCAATTGGGTTGATTTCGAAGAACTGATATTTACTAATACTTGAAAACTAAATGGGGATAATGAATGGGGTTATGTATATATATATGTGTTATTTAAATGAGTGGTAACATGATACATTTTCCTGAGATAACCCTATCACTGCTGTACATATATATTTCACTGCTTGACTGAAATCTGAGAACACACACACACACACACACACACATTTTACCTGAAATATGAGAACACACACACACACACACACACACACACACACACACACATTTTACCTGAAATTTGAGAACACACACACACATATTTTACTGTTATTGACAGAAACCTAGGGACACTACACACTATGTAACTCTCTCACACACACACACACACACACACATCCTGTCACCTCACTTTCACTCTCATCTCACACACACACATCCTGTCACTCTCAACTGTACACACACACTTGTTACATATAACCTAACCCCTCATTGACACTATACACCATCTCACCTCTCTATCTCTCTAATATATATACATGTAATATATATGTTGATATAATGTATGTATGTAGGTAAGTTGGTATGTATGTATGTATATATATATATATATATATATATATATATATATATATATATATATTTTTATATTGTATGAATATATGCTAAATTGATTATAGGGATATAGCCTATACATGGTAGCCTATATATGATTTCCTATGTGTATGCCTATATACATTGAGTATATATGTATATATATATATATATATATATATATATATATATATATATATATATATATATAATGTGTGTTGATGACTTGTGTAGCTTTGAGATTGTGTGTGAGTGCTAGCCTAGGCTTGGTCAGGCTTAGTGAGACTTGATTTGGACTAGGATTGGCCTAGTTGACCTAGTTTGACTAGTAAAATTGACTAGAGTTGACCAAAAGTTGACTTTAGTCTAGAATGACCTAGAATTCATATAGAATGCATTGTAAGTTTAATATTACCATTTTGGGCATGTTGTGACCTGTGTTGCTCTAAATAGGATTCATCTACTCTGTCAGGACATATATACTCATCGGATACTTAGGATACCAGGCGAGTACATTCTTTGACCGTTTCATACTTGATAGGATTTACATTTATGCTCTAGATTACTTTACTTGATGCTGTCATATTGTTAACATGGATTGGTACTATATGGATCCCTTCATGAGATGTTATCCCCCTCGGGAGCATCGGGTTACAGTATGTCATGTGCGTTTTACTTTCATCATGTACTCCGGTGCTTTCACCATTCGTGTGCACTCTTGTGATTCATGTACTCTCATGTTCACAGAGCCCCTCATGTATACTTCATGTGCACCTATTTATGGGCCCCCATATGAAATCATGTACAATAACATAACTTGTCTAGATCCTTGTGTATTGATTGGGGTATGGGAGAGTATAAACGGTCATGTGAACAAGTCCAAATTAGTGTAATCATGTGCAAACTCTTAGAATAATCATGTGCAAATTTAAGCCGTTCACATATCTATCTTGTACTCTACATCACTTGCCACTGTTAGTTCTTATTTATAGTTGTTATTTCTTTACAGTCATCTCTTTTACTTCACATATATTTTCCAGCGTTTCATGTATCTTACTCTATAGCATATTTACATATCCTGTCATATTATGAACTGCTTGAGATGTATGTGCTCATTCCTGTCCTGATTGGACCTGTTAAATATTACAGATGACATTGAGGAGTTCTGTCCTACATACTATGGAGCAGGCCTCGATGACACCTATGAGCTGGACTCCCAGGAGGACCCAGCCCTTGCAGAGGACATTACACCAGTAGTCTAGGCTAGTTAGCTAGACTAGTTATCTTACTTATTGTCTTGTCTTATTTTGGATACATTATGTACTTATTTGGGGATTTTGTTATTCTGGATGTTGTGGAGATGCTATCTTAGACTTCTTCTCTTATTGTATTTCATTTGGCGACTGTCATATCTATCTATCTTATCATACTTTCTACCTTAGCTGTGATTGAGTTGTACATTTCTATATTATCCTCCATTCGGAGCGTATACATTGTACAAGTACCTTAAAAATTTTAGTTGTATGTGACCTAGGACAGCGTTCTACCGCCAACACTGCGATGTAGGTTGGACGTACCCACTTTTTGTGCCCCTATACTGGTGCGGGTCGTGACAATCATATATGTCTATCCATAATCATGTCACCCAGAATCCTCGCCACACCATTAAGCATAGTTGCGATAAACGATAGAATCCATAACTAAGGTACATATCTTTGTAATCATGTTATCTAGAATTCTCACCATGCCACTCGGTATGGCTGCAAAAAACTCTAAATTCTATAACTAAGATGAATATATTAAAAATCAGGATCTATGTTCTTATCATGCTAGCTAGTATGGCTAGGATAAACTTTAGACTCCATGACTAAAACATAAATTTACCTTTCATACTGTCCTCATCAAATATCATAATATACCTTAATTTATTCCATAAAATTTATTTCGGTACAAAAATCAAAGTCAACAACGAACTCTAAGAATCAAATTCAATAACAAATTAAGGAAGAGTAGACATGAACAAGGGAAACATATTTCGAGATAGGGATTATATAAAGATTCTCGGGAGTCATCCCAAGAATCTATCAGGGAATCCTAATTTGTGATTGAGAATTCACTTACCCTAATATCGTATTTTTTATTTCCTATCACATGCTCTCAGTAGTACAACAAAGTCGTTGTACTACCACGACATCGCTCTAATTGCGAAGATAAGACCTACACAGGCCAACATAAAAATATGTTACGACC
The DNA here is from genome assembly GCA_029216955.1 of Iris pallida. NCBI lineage: Eukaryota > Viridiplantae > Streptophyta > Magnoliopsida > Asparagales > Iridaceae > Iris > Iris pallida. Next base: position 1,558 of record JANAVB010039851.1, on the reverse strand, counting down.
CGTACCCGAAAGTTCGGGCACGAGCACGTGGAATCACATTCAGCCTATGCCACAGAGTTGGCGGGTAGTAATTAGTTGTCAAATCCTCAAGTGTATCCAATCCAATCAGCATAATATAATCATGATATCCAGATTCTAACTCAATCACAAGTGCTAACAAGTAGATATGAAATAGAAATAACAAGTTCATAGAGTTCAAAAGAGAGTCAAATACAGTAATCCCATAATAGAGTACAACTCAGCAGGTGTTTTGTCAACAAAATTCTAATCAACAGAAAATAAAAGCTATACTGACTAAACAACCTCAAGTGGTAAGTCCGCTATATCATCTCCTGCATCCTCGACTAAGCTATGATCTGCCCCAGGTGTGCCATAGTAAGTGGAACACCAGTGCTCTAAGTCCTCGCCTAAAAATGTGGTTAGCTAGTCAGGATTAAAGCAAGTACAATTCATGATCTACTATTCATAACATGATATAAACTATATAGCATGAAGTAGCATATGTGACATGGAAGTAAAGTACGGTAACTTGAACTATAAGTAAGTAAACTGGAATGATAATCATATAGAAAATCAAATATGTGACATGAGCAGTATAAAATTCATAAGAAATATCTACACTATGTGTGTTTGAAATACCACGTTCTATATCTGATCGGGCTGAGGGATTTACTTAGTATGCATAATCATACGTACCGTGTATGATTAAATATCGACATGGTACATGGGACAGGAATATGGGCTTTGATCACATATATACTAAGTTATTTCGTGTCCAACTAGTAATCATGGATTCATCTCAACAGTAAATATGCACATGATAAACTCAGGAACATGAACATGATAATAATGTAATAGAATCCATAACACTAATCTCATGAAACCGTCGTGTCAATAATCAGAAAATGTATATCTAAATCATGAATAGAGTAACTATCAGAAAATGAAAGCGATCATCATGAGTAATTACCTCGGTTATTTATTGTCGATGTGAACAACACAAACGTGTCGACACAGAATAGCTTAGAAGCTAAATCCAATAAATGGTCCTGAACGATGAGACACGCAGTTCCCTTGAGTCCAGAATAGTCCAAATAGCTCAGTCAAAATATAGAAGTCCAGAATCAGAGTTCAGCACGATTATCGATATCGAGACGAAAATCTATGTCACAAAGAAGGGATTTAATTAGTTATAATCGAAATAATCATTCAGAATCTAAAAAGAATTTTGATAAATAAATAACCTCATAATTATGCTTATTTGGAAAATATTTAGATCTATTAAAAATACTATTTAGTCATTTAGAAAATATTGGTAACTGTTTAGAAATTATTTGAAATAATAATAATAATAATAATAATAATAATAATAATAATATATTAAAAAACTGATAATAAGTTAATTTAAAAGATAATTGGTTTAAAGCCTAAAAATAAAGCACAAAATAATTTTTATTATTCTAACTATATAGGCCCAAGGCCTAATTTGTTTAATCGAAACTTTTAAATAATAAATAGCTCCATATTACTTAAATCTTATAAAAAGTTTTTAATGGGC
>JANAVB010039850.1:0-25187 GCA_029216955.1 Iris pallida | reverse complement strand
TAGCACCCGAGCCCAAAGCCTATTTTTAGCAGAACCCGAGCCATGAGTTTCCAACACCTAATAGAAGTCGGCAGCGCAGTAGTATATAAACTACTCGACAAAACTGAACCCTAACTCATCCCAAAATCGGCCACCCCTTCACCTGAACCCTCCTCGCCTTCACGCGCACGCCCCGACCGCTGCGAGAGCCGCCGCCAGCAAGGGAAGCCGCCCGTCGACCGCCCATTGACAGCAGCTGCGTTGCCGACCCCGACTTCGCGCCTGTCCTCCACGACGCACACTCCGCCTTTTCGCGTTCCATCTTCTCAGGTACGAAGACCATCTATACGGCTGTATGTTTCTTCGAGCACTTCAATTTTAGATGTTTCGTATTGTCCCTAAATTGAAGCCAAAACTGGCGTTTGATTACTCGAAAACAGAGCAGATTTCGTACTTGAGAACCCTACTTTGGAAGGCAAAACTTGCCAATCCAGGACCAATTTCTAAAACCCATCTGAACAATTTTGTTAACAACATATAGGACTGTGCAATCGAGTTCATACTTTCGAATTTAATGGTTTGTGCAGTAAGTTACGAGTCTTGAAAAATCCATAAAAACCTACCTGTTCTGTTTTTAAATTTCTAAAAATTTCTCCGATACGGCACGTGCCCCGATAAACCGGGCGAAGTGGTCGCGCGCTATACACATCGAAAGGCGCGTATGGACGTTGCTGACGTGTGGGAACTGACGAAACTCAGTTTCGTCGTGTGTGCGACGAAATCAACGCGTATCCATCGAGATACCCCCGTATCGGCGTTTTGCAAACTTGCCCATAACTTCGTGTACCATCGTCGATTAGAGACAAAACTGTGCCAACAGGTCCGGATCGAAATTCTGGTCCTGTGTGCCAAGTTTGGTTCGATTTTGAGAAGGTCGAATCGGAACCCATTTTGACGGGCATGCGACCCACTCAAACGGACATTTTGTGCACGGCTCATCGGAATCCAAAATTGGACACACCATTGAGTTCCTCTTCTCAAACTGAATTCGTAGACATGTAGTTTGATGACTTTAGAGATCATAGACTTTGGCACGCGTTTCGGTACAAAGCGGGTCCAACGGCGGACATCGTTTTGACCCAAAATTATGATTTTGTCCCTGTTCCAGAATTAGACTTTTGGACAGGCATTTCCTAGTATATCTTTTACACCGAGTGCATTTTTGATGTTTCTTTCAGCGTCCGGAGTTGTTTGGAGATTGTGACGTTTCTTAGCTGATATTGTGATTTCTTAGTACTTGCCACTTTGCACGATCAGGCAAGATACCTTGCCACCTTACTCTGTGATTATTATATTTCTTATTTTCAGTTGTTATTTTCAGTATTTCTTATTTCCAGATATTTAAACTGTGCGTCCAAGTCACACTTGGGTGCAAGCGACTCTATCGGTCGTTTTTCTCGCTTTATTTATTTCTCTTGCATTGACTAAGTTTAATGACCACCCATTGATTGAGGTATTGGTATATCTCATACGGCCTTGACACTTGTTGTATCACGTGATATGAGTCACATGTAGGACACGTATCCGCGTAGGCTGGCCACCGATACGTATGGAGCGTGCGACGGATAGGGGTAACTGCCAATAGAGTTGCATGCTAGAAGACTTGGCGGTTAGTAGAGGTACATGTCAGTCATGGAGATGATGATACTAGGCATTGGGTGGGGAGAAAATTACCTGACGTATGGGCTTCGATTGCACTTCCCTTGTAACCCGGAAGCTCCGCTGGAGATACGGGTATGATTAGCCTCTCAGGTTGGCCACTGTCGTTCTTGGAACGTCATGCGCTTGGTCACTGGTGCCCAAGAGGGGACTATACCGGATCCTATATTCAGCCAGGGCTCATGCATCGAAGGAATGTATCTCAACTGCATATTCACAGTAGAATGGTCAGGAACCCGATTGCATGCATACCTTTCTCTATTATATTATTACAGTTTATATGGCATGGTGTTTTTTGTATCTTGCTATGTCCCCTGAGGACCTGGTTATCTCTCCAGGTTTGGACGATTCTCCACAGGAGTACGGAGCGGCGTTGGAGTTATCCTACATTGATGATGAGCAGTGCCTTTTGATTTCTAGACTATTTCTTATCTGAGACAGTTGTAGACATTATTTTACATCTTTTTTTTTATTTGCGGAGGTCGGACTCCGATCTTGTGAGACTATTTTTTTCATAGCTGTTTGGAGTGAGTATGTTCACCCGGCTATCTTTTGATACTCTTATTTATTTATTTGGACTCGATTATCTTCTGTGTTGAGCTGTGATGAGATTAGATATGTATTTCTGGCCTGTGATTATTTTATTTACAGCTTATGTGCATATATGAGGATTCCACATATTGGAGTATTTTTCGTATATGTGCAGCTGACATGTTCACGTACTTGGTCCTACGTATTTTGGGATTGGGGCGTTACAGTGGGTGAGATTAGGGTTTTACAAAAAAACCCTTCGAGATTGGGATATTGCACAAATGTGCGCCACCTTGGTTATTGCAAATATCAAATTTGCAAGTAACCCCCCCCCTCCGCTATGATTCTGTACAAAATTGAATTTGCACAGACAAGTAGGATATTACAAAAGGCTATTAAAACAATTAAAACAATTAAAACAAATGCACAATAATATTAAAACAATTTAATTTATTACAAAATGATATATTTTGATTTAAAAACTATTTAAAAACTATTTAAAAATTCTAAAAAATTCCTAGCAATTATATTAATCTATTTTAATATATAAAAGCTATTTAATATTATAAAATATTATTTTGAAATTTTGGGGCTTACATATGTCGAGGGGTTCGGACACAGCCACAACTGGACCAAGCTGTTATGCCCCAGAACTAGAATACTGTAGAGCGGGAGATAGACACAGCCAGCTACGTACATTGAAGTATAATCTACCTCGATATACGGTCACGGCTGTGTAGATGCATGAAGATTTATCTACAAGCCAACAGTCTTTTATGGTCATGAATAAGTCTAGTCTCAATCTCAACAAGCAAGTAATTGTTACAAGATGTAAGATCATCAAACATACAAAGTAAGGCGTCCCAAATATTACATATTCAGATGATCATGAATCTAGTCATACAAAATACGAAGACTAGCAAGAGTTTAAGTCATACATGATCAACCCTATGATTTGTAATCATGTTACAGCCCTTAGGAAGACAGAAATAAAGTTTCAACACGAACTAACACTTGTTCGGCGGATAAACGCCTCAAAAGAATAATTTATAACAAGTGAAGAGCAAAAGAAATCCATTCGTTGCCAGGGTTGCGTCTAGTGTTCACCATCTAGCTGGAAGGCTGGGAGATTTGGAAGCTACTCCGAAATCTGGCCATACAAAACCAGCTAGGTCAGACCCCAGAAAGAGCAAATGCCACAAGGGAGGCTTCGCTTAAGAACTAAAACCAGCATAATAGCACATAAATACATCAATGACAACAAAAGACATGAGCTAGAGAAATAAGGCGATAACCGATAAGATGACTAAGGACTATTCCAGTAGCCAAGTTACAACCCGTAAACCAAATAAGGACCGGGGTTGTAACCCTTCACCTGAACAGAATTTAGTCTCTAACCAATTATCGATAAGGTAAAGTATAACAGTAATGTGTTGAAATAACCATGTAGTGGTCTTGCCTAGGCAAGACTAGACGGGACTCCATCCATCAATCACGGCCAAGCAATGAGTACGACTTGATACTTTAACTAACTAGGGTTATCACAAGCTTAGTTACTAACAAGATGCGTCGAGATGTTCCAACAGCCACAAGCCCTGCAGTCTTAATCCAGGTTATCCGGTCACAAGTTGAGAGAGTTGGATTAGGTGACTTAGAGGTGCAACACATGACAGTGTGCTGGAAATGTGCCCTACTCGACGGCTGGCTACAAGTCCAATTAGAGCTCCCAGATAACGGAACTGCTTGTAGCTGGAAAATCTCTTCATGGACTACTTAATCAATCTACTCATCCTAGTCAGATTCAGTATGAATCCCTGACCATGGAAATCAGGAATTCATATCCTAGACATGATGCAAGATGAGACATGTAGCTTATACAAGCACAAATACCCACGGTGTCAAGACTAGAGTTACTTAGCAAGTCAAGATAGCCGTCATAACAGCATATCGAGATTATCATGTAGGTTAACTTTATCAAGTCAAGAGTGCGTCACAACGGACCACCATCAAGAATTATCATGTCAAGTTACTTGTCAAGAGTGCACCACGACGGGTCACTATCAAGAATTATCATGTTACTTGATACTTGTTAAGAGTGCGCCTTAACAGGCCACTATCATGTTCTATCCTTACATTATCATGAATGAGAGAAACTTGCATAAAATAGCTAGTAACATATTCTTGAAACCAAGAAAAAATCTACAACTTTCATGTTTTGATTTTTTCAAGATTTTAGCTACAAAACAGCTCAAAGAGGCAAAAACAGTCATTTGGAGTGACATGTGCGCAAGTTGCGCGGGCAAACTGCCCACGGCGCACGTTGCGCTCAAGCACGACGCACGTTGCGTGAAAGAAAATTGTACGGGCGTGCGGACACGCAAGTTGCATGTTGCACGCGGCCAAATCGCCCACGGCGCATGTTGTGCGCAAGCACTGCGCGCGGGCGCGCGGCCGCACAAGTTGCACGTGCGCGCAAAAAAAAATTGCCTACGGCTCACGTTGCGCACAAGCACGAAGCACGGGCGTACGACAGCGAAGACACTGCGCATGGTACTGTTCATTGTCCCGACAGTACCAAAAGATGTAGGGAACCCATGAACACGAAAATGGTATAAGTTGGTCATACGAAGTCGAAATCAAGCGGTTCAAAATCCAAAATTGGATAGAATTGAATTTCCTACAACATGGAACCATTAGATCTTGAAAATAACCAAGTTTTAGAGATCAAAATCAAGAAAATCGAAAAGTTACAAACTAAGATTTACAAGAATCCATCCATCAAATCCAAAAATATCAGGTTCTAAAGAGGCTTAGAATCAAGTAAGGAGGAGAATGGAACATAAATGTGAGATCCATCATGAAGCAAGTTGCACTTGCCTAGGCTTGGTAGGTGGGAGGAGTAAATGAAGAAGATGAAAAAGTAAATGCAAATAATGGAGGAGAGAAATGAGTTGACTTATATAGCAACCCCTCTCATCTCAACCCAAAATAAACCAAACCAAGGCAAGCCAAGCCAAGTCATGTTGAACCAAGTTGAACCAATCAAGTCAAGATTTAAACCAAGGCTAAGCAAAGCAAGATAAGTCAAAATACGGGCCACTTGACAATTGTCAGAAATCCGTATACGTATCCTGAAAAATAAGTATAACGGAAAACGGGAGTGACACAAGCGGAGTATCTTCTAAGACTTGCCTTATTGGAAAGATAATCTTATAAGGTATAATCTTGATGTCATGCATATCGAAAAGAATGTATTCGATAATGCCTTCAATACCGTTATGGATATTAAAGGAAAGACGAAGGACAATCCAAAAGCAAGACAAGACATAGCCGAGATATACAAGCATCTGTAGAAGCATGGAAAATAATAAAAAAAGATCTATGCGGCCAGAGAACCCCATGCGGCTCAGAGAAGTCATGCGGCTCAAGGATCCATACAGATCAAAGATCTATGCGGCTCAAGAAAGTCCTATACGGCTCAAAGAGGAGCCACGCGGCACGCAAACAGCTCTCTCGTTCGTCCTTTACAGCATTAAATGCCTTGACGGCTGACATCTCTGACAGTTCTGACATAAAGATATTATTATGACTCCTTCATAATGACGGACTCTTTGGAAAGCGAAGAAAATCTCTGACACGATCCCCCGAGAGTCAGAAACCTTTATGCGGCCTTGACACGTGGACAGTCGTATGCGGCCCAAGTGGAGACTCCCCCATGCGGACCAAGCGGAGGCTCCCCCATGCGGCTCACGAAGAATAGCCCCATGCGGTTCACGAAGATCAGCCCCATGCGGCTCACTAAGATCAGCCCCATGCGGCTAACGGAGAATAGCCCCATGCGGCTCACGAAGATAGCCCCATGCGGATCACGAAGATCAGCCCCATACGGCTCACGAAGACCAGCCCCATGCGGCTCACGATGACCATCCTCATACGGCTCATGAGGACTATCTCCATGCGGTTCACTCATACTCATGCGGCCCAACTTTCCTGCGGCTCAGATTTCTGCTGTTATGACACGTGGCATGACAGTAGGGCACGTGGCATCAGATTGATCAAAATCTCTCAACAAATCCCAATGAAATATTGGGATCAAATCAGATCATTTGTAAAGACACGTGTCGAAGAATCCGAGGTTGGCATGATAAATCGAGAGGATTTATGTCAATCAGCATTAATTACCCCCGAAAGATTTGATACAATCATATTTGTTGCTCAAATCTCAAATGAACATCCCAGATTTAATGATCCTTAGCCGCCGACTTTCAAGAATGGGCAATCATTGCAAACCCTAATGAGGCCCCCCACTCTTATAAATAGTAAGGTGCCATTCCCTTGCGAAGATATACAGAGACACACATACAGAGAGACGGAGAGGGATATACACAGAGATATACAGAGAGAGCCAGAGAGCCTGAAGAGATAGCATTTCTTCATCAACGCCGAGCAGTTCTTCTACAGAGCCAAGGCTGCACCCGATCGTCCAAGGAGTAAGGCAGAGCTGCCGTCGCTTTCCCGAGCCTCTACCGTCACCCCCCAGAATCTAAAATAAACAATTGTACTTAGATTGCTGTACCTAGGCTTTCGTCCCTAGGCTTTCTTTGTACAAACGAGTTTGTATTGTGAAGTAAAATTCTAGTCCTCCGATAATTGTTCTGCTCGTTATATTTCATGGCAAACACGATGGCGACTCTGCTGGGGACTAACTTATCCACGGCTGAGGAGTTGGTGACGCAATCGGATGCAGCCAAACTTGGCTCCACGCAACAGAAGATGGTCGTCCGCTTCGACCAACAGGCGTTTGAAGAAATGCTCTCTGAAGGAAGTGCTGGCCCGATCCAGAAGCGAACCCGTACAATGAAAGCTCGCTGCGAGTGGAGGCCAAAATCATTTGCTCCTCCATAAGCTCTGGACGGGGTACTCTCTGCTACCCAAGACGGCGAAGGCGATTCTCATACGGCTCCACTTCAAGCCGTAGAGCACTCTGCTGTCTCCAAGTCCGGCAGAGGAAAGCACTACGATACTGGACTTACAGGGACAAAGAGTGATTCCATGCGCCCCAAGAAGAAGCCGAACACTCCTGTGGCCAAATCTGCCAACCACATGCAGGAGACTCATGCGGGTGAATCTGCCAGCCGCATAAAGAAGTTCTATGCGGCCAAGTCATCCAGCTGCATGTAGAAAACTTATGCGGCTGAGACTCCCAACCGCATGAAGAAAACCGATGCGACTACGTCTGCCAACCGCATGAAGACTATTGATGATAGCCGCATGACGCCTATTCTACGTGGCTCTGTCTTCGACCGTCTCTCCTATGGTCCTGATCTCCTGTGCTCCCAAGAAGACTTGTCTGACTCTCTCCAGTATCACTTAGACTATTCCTACTATGTGCCTCCACGCACTAGAGCGAAGAAGTCTAGGACAGCGCGAGTTTGGCAAGCTCGATCCGCTGATCCAACCTCTGACCATCTGAGCGTCCCGTATACCGTTATGCGGGCCTCAGATGGGAAGTTGTACAGGACCACTCGAGTCCAGCCCCCGACGGCAAATGGACAGAGAGGTTCGCAAAAGTCTCCCGAAATCCAGGGAGCAAACATGGTCGATCTCGACCCGTCTGACTTGCGTGAGGCCATCCTCCACAAACGCAAGGAAAGAGAAGATGCATCAGGGTACAAAGAGTCCTTCCACGGACGTCACTGCACCCAAGTCATCGTCAACTGCTGCTGCAATAACGCGACGGTGCGAAAGGACCGGCAGTCCATCTTCAAAGACTGCAACAGCCGTCTTCAGAAGACGAGGCACTTCCCGTCGTCTCCTGCAACTCTGCTCAGAAAGTTTCCGCCGATAGGAGATGGAAGAAGACCAGTGCTCCTAGCCCGAAGATTTCAACCACTTTGACCAAAAGACTGTCGTCTAAGCGGGTGCCCACCACCGAAGTTTTCCAAGGCACCCGCTCTAAGAAAAAATCTGCTACAGTAGGAAATTCGTCATCCACACCACTGGGGGTTGCTGGGATTGGGGGTAGCACTCCTCAGAACATCCACGATAATCCGATGTTCCAAGAATACGAGCCGGGGGAAACAACTCTCCCATCAGATGCAGCAAACCCCGACGTCTCCGAGGACGTCCACAATTCCCAAGACGAGACAAACTCAGAAACTGGGGGTAATATTCCTTCTGAGTCCGAACCAGAGGAGAACATTCCTACATATCCCGATGACTTCTCACTACAGGGGTATGATTCGGAGGGCGCTTCCTCCACTGCTCCGTCCATCTCTCCTCATATAATAACGGTGTTCATGACGGACAGCAGCCAAGGGGGTTCCAGAGATCGCCAACGCATCGACACTCTAGAGGCCATACTGCTCGCCTTGGTCAAGTCTGTGGACGAGATCAAAGTGGCCGTTCCAACTCTCCAATGAGGGACGCCTGGACAAAACAAGCACGGGTCCTGCGGTCAATACGGACTCGAATTCAGCCGTATCGAACCCGGGCAACAATCCTCCTGAAGTAACGGCCCCCACCGTCGTAGATGAAGCCCGAGAAGCAAGAAGAGAGGTCCAGAAGCTCCGAGCCATGTTTCACGCTCGAGAAAACACTCAAGACCTCAGAATTCGGCAACCGTACCCTGCTGCCTGGAGGGATGTTCCATTCCCCGCCAAGATATAAGCCGTTCAACATCAACCCGTATGATGGCAAGACCTCCGCAAGTCAGTACATCACTTACTTCGAGGGCACCACCGACCATCTGCCCCATGACGATGCCATCCTCACATGATTATTCATCGGGGCATTGGAAGGAGTCGCCTTCGACTGGTATCACAATCTGCCGGACAACTGCATCCACTCTTTCGTCGGCTTCAAGCGCATGTTCTTGGAAAGATTCTATGAAGTAGGGTAGGACATCACTATGTCCACCCTCATGGACGTCGTCCAAGGGGAGAAAGAGCTCACGAGGAACTACATTGAGCGGTTTTGCCAAACTGCAATAAAGCTGCCGTCTGGAAATCCATATTCCTCCTTGATTAAAATTTGCCAAAAGAGACTGCTTCCAACAATCAGTCTCTGGATGGGTGAAAGTCAATTCAAGGACTGAAAAACATTTATTATCAGTGCCACAAGCGCCGAAGAACGACTGAAGAAGGCTCGCCAACTGGGATTGCACATCTCAGAAGGAGAGGACAAGAGCAGAAGTCCCAACGCCAACACCAACAATGGGGGTAGCTCCTCCAACAATCGGGACAACAAGGACAAGCAGGCTATGGTGGCCGACACAGCACAGAAACCTGAGCCAAAGCCGGCAGACAAACAATGGCCGCAAATCACTTACTCCTTCGAAGACGGTCACGTCAAGCCCATCTTGGACATGCTCATACAAGGAGACAGAATCCAGCTCCCTCCACCAAGACGGGAACCGCGGCCGGCGGAAATGGAGAATCCCAAGTACTTGCCATTACCACCGTTACGTCCACCATGCTACACACGACTGCTACCAACTAAAATGGTACATCCAAAATCTCATCGATTCGAACGCTCTGGCCATCGATTTCGAAGAGGTAACCATGGCAGCCAATATGGTATCAGTATAATTTGGCAGCTTCCCTCCGACGGAAACTCAAGACGGTGTGGTCCCCATCCCTCTGGCGATAATGGAAATTGCTAATCTTCCAACTCCTCGAGATCAGGCCGCTGGTCTAGTGCCTCTCACCATATCACGAGGGAAGGTCATGTGGGTCCATCCAGACTTGGTATCAGAAGTGACTCAGTCCACACCATCTTCCATTGGCAAGAAGAAGAGTGGAAAATTCAGGTTCTGCCGCACAATCTCGGCAGATATCGAAGAAGCTACAGCCGTCGTCACTCGGTGTGGGGCACAATCCCAACCTGTGGCTGACAACTCGGCCGAAGATCATCAGCCCGCTACAACTGACGCTCCGGGATCGGCTCAGCCTCCGACGACCGATAAGCCTAGGCCGAAGGAGACTCGCTTTGACAAATCTCTCCGAAAAGAGACACCACAGGGGCTGGAGAGGCCCTACAACTTCGACATCCTAGCGCAATTGGCCAACACACCAGCCGAGTTGTCACTATACGAGCTTCTGAGGCTCTCAAAGGATGTGCGAGCAGCTTTGAGCGATGTACTCCAAAATGCCAACGCATACCTGGCTCAGGTCAACCTCACGAGAGAGAACCCGCCTGCAGATCTCCAAGACAGCGCTTGCACGGGAGCGATGCCCAACATTGTCTTCACTCCGCAGGACATGCTCATCAAAGCCAACATGCACGATCGCCCGCTATACTACACTGGGTACATCGACGACGTAAAGGTGGATCGGATGCACATTGATCTTGGCTCTTCTATGAGCATCATCCCGAAGGGTCTGTTACATTATCTCCGCATCCCTATGCATCGCCTGACGCCGACGAGCACCGCCATCAGCGGTTTCAATTCGGACAGGAGCTACCCAATTGGGAAGATTCGTCTGAAGTGTCAGATTGGTGATCTCCAGTCAGAAGTCACCTGCTACGTCATAGATGCAGACACTTCTTACAACATCCTCTTGGGGTGTCCATGGATACACGATTATATGATCGTGCCTTCCACTCTGTACCAGTACTTTAAATATGTCCACAAACACGACTTTGTGAAGACAGAATTTGCTGATATCGATCCCTTTAAAGGGGTCGAATCCTACAACTCAGACTCTTGCCTATACAAAAAGTCAAAGAGGCACCTTGACAAGGAGATGTGCAAACTCGTACCGAGACAGCCACAGGATCTGAAGAACCTCTGACGATCCACCTCCAAGCTCGCAAACCGGGCAAGTCCGCACCCCTTATCGCCATTCTGCGTAAGGACGCAATCAGCCTCTCGGCACAAGAAGAACAGATGATAATCCGGCTGCCAAGGTATGGCCAGGTGCCAAGACCCACAACGGAGCCACTGACAATCAGGCTGCCAAGAGTCGGCCAGCCGCAAACGGAGAAGCTCAATCCCTCCGACAAGCCAATGACGATACGCCTTCCCAAGAAGAGTCGTCACCCCGATGCAAGGTCTGGAACCTCTAGCGAACCAACCACTCCCCGCCCAGCATCGAGTACCAAGCTGGGGGTCGCTAGTCTGCCAACAACTCTACGCTCTACTCCGCCAACTGAACCCCTGACGATCAAGCTGCCTAGGTCGTCCTCTCAGTCGTCATTTACACACGGGGTAGCCGAAGAGGAACCGGAGCTAGCCAAGTATGTGGCTGCCCACACTGATGTTCCCTCTGCAGATGATGTAATCCCCCTAGAAAAGATATCTTACTTCATCAATAAAGGGCTATCTTTGAACTACCTCGAGCTCAATAAGCTATGTACAATGTATGCTATAGAACACGGTATAGGCACTCACCTACACACACAGGTGACAAATGTATACACCGCAATCCAGCTTACTCCAGTGGAAGATGCTTACCGCATAATCGAGGGAGGGGACCATCCAATCATCTTCGGCTGGAAGGACGATCCGCAGCCCTTCACCGTAGAAGAAGTCGACCTTGGATCAGATGCCGGAAGACTGCCCCTGTATCTTTATAGCCCCCAATCCAAACATCTCATGTAGAAACAGGGGTATGATCTGAAGACGACGCCAGGCTTGAACTACGGTACCGGACGACGACTACCTTTAAAGCCACCGGTCCCGGCTAGCAAATCATGGGACTACTATAGCAAGACTCGATGTGGGTTAGGGTATGTTACACCCACGATGACTCATGAGAGTTCAGATGAAGAATGCGATTGGCATTCACATTCAACCAGGTCACCAACTTTTGACTCAGATACCAGCATCGGAGATATATTCAGACAAGTCTTGTCAGTCAACATGGCATTCGTCGACGCTTATGAAGAAGATGAAGACATTCCAAAATTCTCGAGCTAGAGCCGTGGGCCCAACAGTTGGATGCACAATGGAAAAACGGTTCGAACAGAGAGAACCTCCTACTGAAGATGAGGTTATGCAGGTCGACCTTGCAGCGAATTTTCTCCAAAACCAATTTTCGTCAGTAAAAGCCTAATAAACGAAGAGCGAGAATCGCTACTGGAACTTGTCAAAGAATATATTGATGTGTTCTCCTGGAGCTATGAGGACATGCCGGGGTTAAATCCCAATATTTCTCTTCACAAACTCAACATTCGGCCAGATGCAAAGCCAGTCAAGCAACAACAGCGACGCTTTCGCACGGGCATCATGGACGCGATCGAAGTCGAAGTCAACAAACTGATAGCCAGCGGCTTCATTCGTGAGGAACAATATCCTGATTGGGTCGCCAACATAGTACCCGTCCTTAAGAAAAATAGGAAGATTCGAATCTGCATCGACTTCTGCAATCTGAACGAGGCATATCCCAAAGATGAATTCCCCCTCCCTATCACAGACATCATGATTGACAACACTTGCGGCTTCGAACGTATGTCACTTATGGATGGTTTTTCAGGGTACAATCAAATCAAGATGTCTCCTGACGATGAAAAGCATACATCATTTCGAACACCGATTGGCGCATACTGTTACACAATCATACCTTTCGGTTTGAAGAATGCCGGCGCCATATATCAAAGAGCCATGAGTATCATCTTCAGAGACCACTTATGCAAGACGGTAGAGTGATATGTTGATGACATCGCTGTCAAGTGTCGCTGTAAGGGAGACCATCTGCAGGATCTGAGGACGGTATTCGAACTGATACGAGCGTATAATCTAAAAATAAATCCCACAAAGTCCTTCCTGGGCGTATCCAGCAGGAAGTTCTTGGGTTTTATCATCACCGCCCAGGGTATCCATGTAGACCCTGAGAAGACAAAGGCAATTATGGAGATGGGTCCCCCGAAAAATCTCCGCGAACTCAGAGGCCTCCAAGGGAGGCTAGCTTACATCAGGAGATTTATTTCTAACCTCTCCGGGCGATGTCGACCATTCACCCATCTCATGAAGAAAGGCATCTCATTTGTATGGGACGAAGAATGTCAGCGGGCCTTCGACAACATCAAAGAATATTTGTCAAACCCTCCAGTCCTGGTGGCTCCGGTTGCTGGAAAACCATTTCTACTCTACGTACGCATAATGGAGCATTCCCTTGGCGCCCTGCTAGCTCAAAACAACGACGCAGGTCATGAATAAGCCATATATTACCTCAGTCGAATGATGATTGGGCTAGAGCACCGATACACCGCTGTGGAGAATGAGTGCCTCGCCCTGGTGTTCGCTATTCAGAAGACGCGATACTATGTCACTGGATAAACAATACATGTGATCTCACGAGTCAACCCTCTCAGGGTCCTCATGACTAAACCAGGGGCACTCAGCTCTCACCTCGCTACATGGGCAATATTGCTGTCCCCCTATCATATGATCTTTGTCCCACAAAAGGCGGTCAAAGGTCAAGCCCTGGCAGACTTTTTGGTAGCCCACCCAGGCTCGGAGTCGTCCAGAAGATATGAAGAGATTTCAGATGAGGTCGCTGACTCGCATGCAACCTCTCACGATAATATATGGCGAATGTTCTTCGACGACGCTTCAAGAACTGGACCCAAGGGCAACATCGTCGTCGGAGTCGGGGTGGTGCTGGTTTTCTCCTCCGGATTGGTGATTAACCGCACTTATTCTCTCACAGAACCCTGCTCTAACAATGTGGCCGAGTACAACGCTCTGGTCATTGGCCTCCAACTTGTAAGAGAGCTGGGGGTAGTAGAATATCTTGAAGTATACGGCGATTCTCAGTTAATCGTCAATCAGATCCGGGGCTCATACGAAGTCCGCCACGAAGATATGATCCCCTATCACCAAATAGCGATCGACATCATCTCGTCGTTCGAGGGGTTCTTCATCGAGCATGTCCCCAGACTCCGAAATATCGAAGCCGATGCCTTAGCAGGCCTGGCCGCTTCCCTAGCAGTTCCGAATCATACTCATCAATCGGTGGATGTGATAGGCCAGGAACTGGTCTGCCCCAAGAACAACGTTCAAGTCGTGGCGAGTTATTCTGCCCAGACAATCGACGATGTCCCAGATTAGAGACAACCATTCATTGACTTCGTCGTCTACGATATCCTGCCCGAGAACCCAAAGGAAGCCACCTCCATCAGACGGTGTTCTCTCAGATTCTTCTACGATACAGAGACAAAAATGCTGTATCGCCGATCCTATGATGGATTATTACTTCGGTGTCTGTCAAACGCAGAAGCCAAAGAAGCCGTACGAGAAGCTCATGACGGTGTCTGTGGGGCCCATCAGCCTGGCCCTAAATTGCAAGACCGTCTCCGCCGAATAGGCTACTACTGGCCCACGATGGTAGCAGATGCGATAGACTATGCTAGAAAGTGCAAAGCCTGCCAAGTCCACGCGGACTTCATTCACCAACCATCTGAATTTCTACATCCGACAGTGGCGTCCTGGCCGTTCGAAGCATGGGGAATGGATATCATCGGTCCAATTACTCCACCTTCCTTCCGAGGACATCGCTTCATACTCGCAATCACAGATTACTTCTCCAAATGGGCGGAAGCTGTCCCGCTTGCAGAAGTGAAGACTTCAAACGTGATCAGCTTCCTTAAGCATCACGTCATCTAACGCTTTGGACTGCCCCGAAGGATCATCCATGATAATGGTCCGCAGTTTGTAAGCCATGCCTTCTATCGGTTCTGCGACAAGCACCGCATCCAGAACATTGCTTCGATGCCATACAATCCAGCAGCAAATGGGTTGGCAGAAGTATTCAACAAAACCATCATCAAGTTACTCAAGAAGTTCGTATCGTCCAACAAATACGACTGGAACAAGAAGCTTGGTGAATGCTTGTGGGCGTACCGTACCACAGTCCGAACGACCACAGGGAACACACCATTCTCCCTGGTGTACGGAAGTGAGGCATTTCTCCCATTGGAGACTCAAATACCCTCACTCCGCGTCGCCCTCACTTATCAATTGACGACGGATGATAACTACCGACGTTGAACACAAGAGTTAGAGGCCTTGGATGAAAAGCGCCTCCTGGCTCAACAAAGGATCGAGCTATACCAAGCACGCATCTTTGGAGCCTTCAATAAGAAGGTTAAAATCAGAACATTCCAAGTGGGCGATCTCGTTCTGGCAGTCCGGAGGCCGATGGTCATGACTCACAAGACCACCGACAAGTTCCAGCCGAAATGGGAAGGTCCATTCATCATTGAGGCTGTATTCTCCAACGGTGCTTACCGCCTCGCAAAACAAAATGGAGACTTGCTCATGTTGCCCGTCAACGACAAGTTTCTGAAAAAATATTATGTCTAAAGGACATTTTCCAGATCATTGAGTCATGTACCCGCTGGTGCCCGCTGAACTCACATCAACAAAATTCCAGATCATTGAGTCATGTACCCACTGGTGCCGCTGAACTCACATCAACAAAATTCCAGATCATTGAGTTATGTGCCCGCTGGTGCCGCTGAACTCACACCCCCAACATTCCAGATTATCGAGTCATGTACCTGCTGGTACCGCTGAACTCACGACCACTCATCCCAGATTATCGAGTTATGTACCGCTGGTGCCTCTGAACTCACATTCCGGTCACTCTTTCAGATAGTAAGTCATGTATGATCATACCCCTGAACTTTCTTCCTAGAAGAGATCCTCCCTCATGATCTACTACCCGCACTCCCAGTGCACAAAAAGGGTAACCGATCCACGAAATTTTAAAACGGCCATGTCCTCATTACCTCTGAGTCATTTTACTTCCTCCAAAAACAAATCACCCCTTACATAGAACTTCCATGTCCTTATTACCTCTGAGTCGTTCTATGTATCCTCCTTCATTGAGCCCACTCCTGCCATGCCCTCATTGCCTCTGAGTGGGAAGGCTCCGTCGAAGAAACCCTCATATTTGCCATGTCCTCATAAACCTCTGAGTAAATATGTTGGCCCTCCCTCGACTTATTATCCGTACCAAAAAACAAAAAATAAAAAAACTCCAGGGTACGCCAAGGATAATAGGTTCACAAATATCCTCCGTTGAGTCCACTTCTACCATGTCCTCATTACCTCTGAGTAGAAAAACTCCACGGTAAAACCTTCGTACCTACCATGTCCTCATTACCTCTGAGTAAGTATATTGGTTCTCTCTCGTCTTATTATCCGTACCCTGAACTAGGGTACGCCAAGGGTAATAGGTCCACAAATGCCCTCTGTTGACCACAAATGTCCTCTGTTGACCACAAATGTCCTCTGTTGACCACAAATATCCTCCGTTGAGTCCACTCCTACCATGTCCTCATTACCTCTGAGTAGGAAGACTCCACGGCAAAACCCTCGTACTTGCCATGTCCTCATAAACCTCTGAGTAAGTATGTCGGTTCCCCTTCATCCTATTATCCGTAACCTAAGTCGGGGTACGCCAAGGATAATAGGCCCACAAATGTCCTTTGCTAAGTCTCTTAGTACGGGCCCACCATTCCTCATCATGCCCCGGGAGCCCAGCTGCTCCATGGCGCTCTATCTCCCGATACTTGGAACGTCCACAACAACATTACCGTGGAGCTGTTCTAGGTATCCCCAATCAAACTTGTTATCCGTACCTAAAACAAAGGTATGCCATGGGTAACAGGTCCACAAACAAGCCCCCCCATGCGGGGCAAACATCACCACAAAACCAAGGCGCTTCGATTCTCATGCAGAATGAAAACCAACTCTTCGGTTGTCGAGGCAAGCCGCCTAAAATGAAGGCCAGACACCTGGGATCCCGCCCCGAAAAGTGACCTCAAAACTGACAGTAAATCTACAGCATTTAATACAAAAGATCTCCACACGTGACAAGATGACGTGGCGGACAGTCCCCACGGCTGAGACACTTATGCGGCCCAAAAGTTCCTACGGTCGAGACATCCATGCGGCCGAGTCATCCATGCGGCCCAGATATCATATATGGTCAGAAGAATACATGGCCATGCTTCTTATTCAAAGTATTTCAATTTTACAAATTGAAAACTTTGAAGGGGGTCTTATAGAAGCATGGAAAATAATAAAGAAAGATCTATGCGGCCAGAGAACCCCATACGGCTCAGAGAAGTCATGCGGCTCAAGGATCCATACGGATCAAAGATCTATGCAGCTCAAGAAAGTCCTATGCGGCTCAAAGAGGAGCCACGTGGCACGCAAACAGCTCTCTCGTTCGTCCTTTACTGCATTAAATGCCTTGACGGCTGACATCTCTGACAGTTCTGACACAAAGATATCATTATGACTCCCTCATAATGACGGACTCTTTAGGAAGCGAAGAAAATCTCTGACACGATCCCCCGAGAGTCAGAAACCTTCATGCGGCCTTGACACGTGGACAGTCGTATGCGGCCCAAGTAGAGACTCCCCCATGCGGACCAAGCGGAGGCTCCCCCATGCGGCTCATGAAGAATAGCCCCATACGGCTCACGAAGATCAGCCCCATACAGCTCACTAAGATCAGCCCCATACGGCTAACGGAGAATAGACCCATGCGGCTCACGAAGATAGCCCCATGCGGCTCACGAAGATCAGCCCCATGCGGCTCATGAAGACTAGCCCCATGCGGCTCACGATGACCATCCTCATGTGGCTCATGAGGACTATCTCCATGCGGTTCACTCATACTCATGCGGCCCAACTTTCCTGCGGCTCAGATTTCTGCTGTTATAACACGTGGCATGATAGTAGGGCACATGGCATCAGATTGATCGAAATCTCTCAACAAATCCCAATGATACATTTGGATCAAATCAGATCATTTGCAAAGACACGTGTCGAAGAATCCGAGGTTGGCATGATAAATCGGGAGGATTTATGTCAATCAGCATTAATTACCCCCCGAAAGATTTGATGCAATCACATTTATTGCTCAAATCTCAAATGAACGGCCCAGATTTAATGATCCTTAGTCGCCGACTTTCAAGAATGGGCAATCATTGCAAACCCTAATGAGATCCCCCACTCTTATAAATAGCAAGGTACCATTCCCTTGTGAAGATATACAGAGAGACACATACAGAGAGATAGAAAGAGATATACAGAGAGAGCCAAAGAGCCTGAAGAGATAGCATTTCTTCATCAACGCCCAGCAGTTCTTCTACAGAGCCAAGGCTGCACCCGATCGTCCAAGGAGTAAGGCAGAGCTGCCGTCGCTTTCTCGAGCCTCTACCGTCACCCTCCAGAATCTAAAATAAATAATTGTACTTAGATTGCTGTACCTAGGCTTTCGTCCCTAGGCTTTCTTTGTACAAGCGAGTTTGTATTGTGAAGTAAAAGTCCAGTCCTCCGATAATTGTTCTGCTCTTTTATATTTCATGACAAACAGCATTCTCATCTAAACTTGATACAAAGGGGAGCTGGTGGACAACTAACTAAGCCGATAGCGCAATACACATTGAGCAAGGAAGATAGATTAACAACATGCAAGTGGATATCTACTTTAAGATTTTTGACGGCTAGTGTCAAATTTATCTAGATGCGTTGATCTCAATGAACGCAATCTAACGGGAATGAAGTGTCACGACTGCTATATGTTTATGGAAAGATTACTGTCCATTGCTTTGAGAAAGTTGTTGCCTTCTGCTGTATAGGTTTCGTTTGCTGAGCTATCTACATTCTTCTGGGACATTTGTTCAACTAAGCTGTCGGCGTAACATATGGTTGAACTTGAGGAAAAGATTGTCTTAACAATTTGCAAGCTGGAGAAAGTATTTCCATAGGGGTCTTCGGCATCATAGAGCATCTACCGATTCATCTACCATACGAAGACCGTGTTGGTGCATCTGTTCATTATCGATGGATGTACCCATTTAAAAAGTAAACAAACATCGATATAAATTAAGTGGATTTTATAATTATTATTAATTCAAGATAATTTGTCTCTCTAGGTACCTTGTCACTCCCCGTTCCCGAAATACGTAAATTTTTTATTTTCTATATATGGTATCTGGCACCTGTATCTTGAGTGCATGTATCATGTATTTGTAACTAGCCATGGCATGGAACAGTATCTCGTCTTGGATTAGTATGCCACCTTGTATCCTTGTCTAGTTGTAGGCGTGGCTCACTGCTTCGATAATAAGATATCTGAACCGTATTGTGGTTAGGATTTTATTTAAATAATTTAATTAGTTGTATCATATCGCATTTAGCATGTCATTAGTCATATGGTTAAGAGCATACTTAAGATTAAGGTTTTTTTGAGTCAACCCAACCCCTATATATTCTCTTTTCACTCTCTCTCTCCTCATTAACTTTTATTTATTTTTCTCAAACCAACTTTTAGGCAAGTACACCATACACCAAATGAAGAGATTCTTGTATTTTTCATTTCTTGATTTTTCTTTTGAAATGATTTGTCTATATTGATCTTCTCATCATCCTCTACAAGTTTAGTACTTGGTATTTTCGATTTTGATGGCTAGTTTTGAGTAGATCTATATTCCAAAAACTAGGGCTTATGGGTTTTTAAGGTTTTGATCTATCAAACTTACTCTTTTTCGAAAACTACTTGTTCCATGTTGTAGAGAATTTAATTTCATTCAGTTTAGACCCGTATTTTGGCTAATTTCGAGTCCTATAGCCCAAGTTATGTACATTAGAAGTTTCTAAAACTCCATGGCCAAAAGCTTGCTGGTAGGGACGATACCTCGTGCGCACCTCGTGCACCCCTCACGCACCTCGTGTGTACCTTACACCTCATGCAACTCGTGTGCACCTTGAACCTCGCGCACCTCGTGTGCACCTTCTATCTCGTGCACCTTTTGGTCCGCTCACCTTGCACCTCGCGCACCTTTTGGTTTGTGCACCTTACATCTACCGTACCTTTTGGTCTACGTACCTTGTACCATGTGCACCTTTTGGTTCGTGTACCTTGTGTAGCGCTCCGCTTTCGATAGACGACAGACTTAATATGCTTGTGCCGAGTCAGATCGGCCAGAAACTTAGATGGCCATCTGACTTGATCGCTGAGCTTGGTAAATGATAACACCTTGCAGCATCGATCAAATCGATTTGGACGGATGTTACGAGAATCGATCCAACTAATGGAACGATTTCTGTTGGAATAAGTCCTAGATGCAGCGGGCCGCGTCTCGGCGAATGAGCTCTATATAAGAGTCCCTTCGACGGGACAGGACCGCTGTATGGTTTTCTTGGAGCTTTTGTCGTTGGGTTTTGATGAAGTGCTTTCGAGTCGTTTTTTGGATACAATCTACAAATTTCGAAGCAAGAAAAAAAGATGGAATCCTAACAAAGTATTGGTGCCATTGTAGGAGCTCGCGTAACTAAAGCTTGAACGTTGCGAAGCGCTTCGACGGTGGACATGATCAAAGAACTGGTGGATGATTCGGTCCCTTCTTTTCTACTTTGTTCCGTAAACGAATTTCCTTTGCCTCGATTTCATTCAAATCGACAATGCCAAGTTAAATGCATGCCAATCCGCTAAGGTCAAGAACTCAGGAAAAATGTATCGTTTTAGAGTAATCTACTCTGAAAATATAAGTTTCACACATAAACGAGAAAGTTTAAGGTTCTAGTAAAAAGATAGACTATTTCACGTGCTGCAAAATAATATGAAATGTCGATTGTGGCTTACGGTGCCGCAGGGAATTTGGTGCCTGCGAGATGCTAAGTTGGAAGTACGGCTCGGGGAAAATGATTCGTTGCATGAGTTGGGAGAAATGATAATGCAGTTCAATACTGTCCGCGCTATACCAAACTGTTTGCATATATTAAACTGTTCACGCATTGGCATGGACATGGAAAGCTTGTGCATACGTTGATTTTCCTCGAATCAGTATCCAGGGCATCAGAATCGAATCGACCTAGGGGAATGAATAATCTTGCTTTGGCACTGATGCATTGCGGGACCGTCAGCTTGCAACCTAGACTGAACGGGACGAAATACCGTTGAGATAGTCCCACGTGGTGTGTAACACTAATGACCACGCATATAAGATAGTAGCATGCTCACCTATTATCTTATACAGGTAGTAAGTATTATCTCTATTTTTATGCAGGAACGAGCACGGCCATGGTAAGAAATTTGATAAATCGATATGTTCTACAGTATGCTTTATTACTCAAAAGATGGCTATCGATATGAACTAAATTCATTTAGTTCTAAATAAAAAGACAACTCTAAAGTATGCCTACCTTAACAATCAGAGTCGATTTAGATGAGTGGGTTCGTCTCGTCCACTTAGCAAGTGTGCTAATCCCCTCCCCCAAATCCCCAGGTACGGCGGGCGCTCTAAACTGAAGCTGAAGTGCGGAGAGACATTTTGAAGCTCTTCCTATGCTGAAGTATTTTGAAGCCAATTTAATCGAATGCTTATGTATAAAGGGGCAAATGTACGGAACGACAAGTGTTAGTTCAGGCAGCTTGTCGAGTATGTTTCTTTTATTTTTAATCAATGTAGCCGCAACGGCATCCAATATAATTACAACTTGCACTTCGTTGCAAGTTATGAATGAAAAACATACTTCTATCTTTATACTGCATCTCAATTTGATGTGATTTGTGAAGTTTTAACTTGGCGTTTTAATATAAAATCAACGTAACGTTCTTGCCTTGTACGAGTGCAATTCCAGACTCGTACGACATCATGCCTTAGCGAGGACGATTGATTCAGCAAAATAACACCGGAGACGACGGTTTATCGACTCGGGGCGTGATAAATTGGTATCAGAGCCCAGTTATATTTTCTCGGATTTTCGAAAGATGTTTCATTGTTGGAATGTTCGTTACGATGGCTCGATTAAATGCTAGTCGACATGCTGCGTGAAATAAAAGTTTATACAGGTAAGCCCGTAGATTTTTTGAAAAATACTAACGGGTTTACTCTGTTTTGTAGGAATAGCTAAGAAAAATAAAAACAATCCTGGCACAACAACCCAAACCATGGATAGTACATCGAGCACAAAGAGTACTGGCCCAAGCGAAATAACAATAGAGAAAATACTACAGTTGATGGAACTGCAGCGGTAACAGCTTCAAATGCAAATCAAGGCCCAATTTGATGTGCAGCAGAAGCAGATGGACGCCTTGACTCAGATAGTGAACAAGGTGGTGGGCAATACCAAGGAAACGGTCTTGGTACCCGAGGAGAGACAAGATGTTCAAGATGTTCAAGAAGAAGATGAGGAAGAAGCTCAACCGCAAATGATAAATTCTTTTTCCTTGTTCAAAGCAAAGAAGTTTCGCAAGATGAATCCACCAAAATTCAATGGCCGAGCAGAGCCTGATGTGATAGTGGGGTGGCTCGCAGAAATTGAGGACTTGTTTAATCTGCTTAGCAAAGGGTCCCAGAGGGTAACTTGTGTGGCGTTACAGCTGCAACTGAGGGCTTACGACTGGTGGGTAGCTAAGAAGCAGGAAATATACGAAGCCGATACGGACACTACGATTTCCTAGAAAATGTTCAAGAAAGCTTTCTTGAACAATACGTTCCTCGTGCCGTCCGTCGTCAAAAAGAAGACGAGTTCATGATGTTGTGACAAGGAAATATGTCGGTCGACGATTATGACTCGAGGTTCTCGAAACTGGCAAAGTTTGTCGTTGCCTTCCTGTCCAACAAAGAAGCATGGTGTGAACGCTTCCAACAAGGCCTAAATGACAAACTGCGAAGGGACGTCATGAATCAAAGGTGCCAACATACCACGAATCCTACGATACCGCTCTCGATAGTGAGCACATCTTTGGCCGTATGTCGCATAGAGCCGTGCATGTCATCCGTAACCACTTCAACAAGCATCCTAACGACGTCAGAGGATCGAGAGTATCAAAACGTCTGAACAGATTTGATGACCGCGGCCATGGCGGACAATACTGCAGTAGATGTAATAGGCGTGGGCACCGAGCCACCGATTGTCACGAGATCTTGCTACAAGTGTGGCGAGATAGGCCATATAGTTATATTTTGTCCAAAATTGTTCCAAGTCAACACAAACCCCAAGGAACGTTCCGAATCAGCATAAAGCGCCTATAGTGCAAGGCGCAAATGTGGTGCCCGTCAACCCACAAAATCATCGCCATGGAGCTCAAGGTCGAGTTTATGCATTAACTCGGGACGAGGCGTTCGCGGCCGATACTGTTGTAACAGGTATATTACTCTACAAAAATATACCTGCTCGAGTACTATTCCGGGTGCGACATAGTGTTATCTGCTGATTATACAAAGAAAAAATAAAACCAAACAATCACTAGATATAGACATTAGCGTTAGCACCCCGTCGGGAGTCGATATGCCTGCGAACTTTATTTGTAGGGATGGCCACATTTGCATCGGAAAAGAAATCTATCCTTGGATGCCGTCGTACTAGACATCAAAGAGTACAAAATAATCCTGGGCATGGATTGGTCGGACGCTTGTCATGCAACGATCGAGTGCACGGAGAAGAGAGTGGTGTTTCGCCTTCCTGGCGAGACAGAGTTCTCATATTCGTACGGTACGGTCTCGAAGACGGCAATGATGGTATCGATAATATCGGCGAGGCGTATGTTGCGTTCCGGCTGTACGGAATACTTGACATCAGTTCAAGACACGCGAAGGATAATACAAGCACAATACAGAATGATGTTGTGGCAGATTTTCTCGACATTTTTCCTGACGAGATGCTCGGGATTCCGCCGGCTCGAGAAATAGAATTCAGCATCGACACCTTTTCGAATACACGGCCGATATCAAAGACGCCTTACCGAATGGCTCCAGCAGATCTGAAGGAGATGAAGGTACAATTACAAAAGTTGCTAGACCACGGATTTATTCGCCCTAGTATCTCTCCGTAGGGAGCTCCCGTACTGTTTGTAAAGAAGAAGGATGGGTCGATGCGGCTATGCATCGACTATCGGGAACTCAATAAGACGACCGTGCGGAACAAGTATCCCTTGCCACGAATTGACTACTTGTTTAACCAACTGCAAGGTGCGGCAATATTTTCAAAAATTGATCTTCGTTCAGGCTATCATCAGTTGAAGATCAAGTCCGACGACGTATCGAAGTCTGCCTTCCGCACTTGATATCATTACGAATTCCTAGTCATGCCGTTCGGTTTGACGAATGCCCCAGCCGCTTTCATGGATCTGATGAACCGAGTCTTTCGACCCCAAATCGATAAATTTGTAGTCGTATTCATCGACGATATCCTTATCTACTCAAAGAATTGAGAAGATATGCAGAACACTTGAAGACGATATTACAAATTCTGCGTAAAAAAATTATACGCCAAGCAGAGTAATTACGTGTTCTGGATGAGTAGTATGACATTCCTCGGACATATAATCTCTGCCGATGGTGTCGCGGTGGACCCAAAAAAGATTGAAGCGATGGTAGATTAGAAACGACCTACCTCGGCTAGCAATATTCGGAGTTTTCTGGGCTTAGCGGGCTACTACCGAAGATTCGTACGGAGCTTTTCAAAACTAGCGTCACCTCTGACTCGCCTCACCCAGAAGGGAGTAGTATTTGAGTGGAGTGACGACTGTGAATCCAGCTTTCAAGAGTTGAAGCAACGGCTCGTCTCAGCTCCAATCTTTGTACTTTCAGATGGTCCAGAAGGTTTTCAGATATTCAGCGACGCATTAAAATCTGGTCTCGGGAGCGTACTCATGCAGAGAGATAAAGTCATCTCCTACGTATCACTCTCCGTTTTCAGAATACATATTTTAATATGTGTGCTGCTTGAATGTATTTATTTAATATTTATTGTGCATTTATTCTGTATTTAATTTCTTTAATTTTATGCTAATTATTTTTTGTATTTTATTTTCTGGCTTTGCTTAGCTCTTGGTTTATTTTCTTTATGTTTAACCAACTTGGTTTAGCTTGGTTCATCATGATAAGGGATGGATGGCCTAGATTATATAGAAAGGAATGGGTGGTGGAGATTAACTTGGACTAGATATTTATACCCCTTTCTTTCACTCTCCTCACAAACTCTC
>JANAVB010039849.1:0-13776 GCA_029216955.1 Iris pallida | reverse complement strand
GATAGGGTAGTTGTGAATCAGTTTCGAGGATTGTACCCCGAGTCCTAATAAATGGAAATGATCGCGTACAGTGGTACCTGAGTCGATAAGATGGAATGACCCGCTTGTCCATGGTATACGAGAGTCTATCGGTGGAATAACGAACTCTAAAGCACGTCATGGAAAGATCCCTAACTACTAAGTCGTGAATTTCTATTTGTGTCAAACCTGCCAGACTATAGTCACAAGCGTTCTAGAGGTGTTAAATGTAGTGCTCATGTATCACTTGTTGATTACTAATACAACATAATGACGGGGCGTCATGCTACAGATTTTGGCTAAACTGGTGAATGTGTTCTAATATTATGTCACTTCTTTGATACTAGAATTTTGTACCTAAAGCAACATCTGCTGAATCTCTAATCTTGGAATGGGTGTCTACCACAGTCCTTGCAATGCTTGTCCTTGTTTTGGTCTATTCTTCTCTGTCTAAACTATAGGGGCCTAGTCAAGTAAGGTTTGAGTTAAGGCATACGGGTTGCTAGTTAAGCCAAGAATCAAGATGAATATTTGGAGACTCACAATAAATGATTCCTAGAGATTAGATGGTCTCATAGGTTTGTGGTTTACCCAAGGGTAAGATCTTACTCATCTTTCAAGCTCAAATGACTAGAAGGTCACGATATTACTATTAGGGTCAAGGAAAGGACGAGCAACTTTAGGCAAGGTTGTAGTTATATGGCTTGGCCGATGGTTGCTATACTTGTGCATATAACTACCATGGCCATGGGGATACTCTGTATTTATCTATCAAATACGAGCGTTCGTCTTTCCAATCAGTGAAAGACAAAAGCAATAAAGAGTTCAAGAAAGATGTCATTGAATACAATTACGTAATTCAAAGGCGAATGTGTAATTCAAGAAAATTGTCAATGCAGTCGCGGATGAGATCCTAGATACCTCTATATCTCAATCCATGTGGGATAATCATATGAAGAGCGAACCAAGTGTACTATGGTTGATCAGACCATAATACATTGATTCTAATTAGACAATATGCTTGTGGGCGTCCCCAGT
The DNA here is from genome assembly GCA_029216955.1 of Iris pallida. Lineage (NCBI taxonomy): Eukaryota > Viridiplantae > Streptophyta > Magnoliopsida > Asparagales > Iridaceae > Iris > Iris pallida. The sequence goes on along the minus strand of JANAVB010039849.1, from coordinate 12,720 downwards.
ATACATATGTCCTGAACAAGCTCGACAAAGAATAAGCTTGCAAAACTAGGCTATAAATAGCATCGTCATTCATGGTAGTTTAAAGTATAAGTATGGGAGAATACGTTGAAAAGTAATAAATAGTTCGAGTTTTACAAGGATCTAAGTCTTATCCGGTGTGCTTGCGTATACAGTCGTCCTACTGGTTCTTGTATCAGGCCTTAGTTGACCAATGGGTATGGGCTAAAAATCTCTATATTCTAGGTAAACATCTCTCCTACACTAGCATATAATCATTATCACTCTGTTACACTTTAATACTAGGTTAAAAGGATACGGGTGGTAGGTTGTAGTCATACTACTCAACTTATGAAGTCAACTAATAGAGTAATTGAGGAATATAACACGTATACTCGTATGAGTTATCTCCTACCCTCCCTATTTAGCACGAAAGAAGATAAGATTTATAGTGAAAGGAATCAAGCAGAAGAAAGTCAAGATAATCGGACGAGAGTTCGAGATTTGGAATTGAGGAACGAAGTCAAGCTTGTGGATGAGATTCCTATATCCTAATCCTATATGCAGGTTCACATCGGTACAGTAACGTAACCGATGTGACAAACTCGACCTGCATGGGCCACCACAAAAACATGTAACGCCCTCCCAAAATACTTAGGGCTAGGTACGTATCCATGCCAGCTGTATACATACGAAGTAAACTCCAATGTATGGATCCCCATATGTATATATAAGCTGTAAAATGCAGTAAAACCATGATAACTAAATCTCATCCACAATAAAGAATAATATTATAATCAACTCAAGAATTTATCATTTATACATGTATTGGGCGGAGACAAATCCACTACCAACTATTTTAAAAGAAAAAAATACAAGGAAATGATATCTAAAAATGACAAGACGAACCAAGGGCAATCATCTTCGAAGGAATGGAAAGATCACGGCCTTGGCTAGGACACCTGCGAAAAGTCACAAAGCACACACCTGGCGAGATAACCAGGTCCTCAGAGGGACGTAACAAGATACAATAAACATGCCATATAAATACTGAATATAAATTATGCCACAATTAAAGAAAGTGACAAGGCATAAATAAGGTAACCTAACCGTACTAAAGTGATCATGCAGTTGAGAAACAATCCTTCGACGCATGAGCCTGGCTGAAGTGGCTGTAAATAGATCGGCATAGTCCCCATATAGGGCACCAGGGGCCTACGTCCGTAACGTCCGAAGATCGTTAGAGGGCATCATGTGCAAGGGGGTACGTCCATAACGCTCTGGAAAACGTCAGAGGGCACCTGGAGCCCGCGTCTCCGGAGGAGCGCACAGGTAAGCAGGGAAGTGCAAAGAAGCCCATACGTCAGGTATTGTTCTCTCCACCCAATGTACCTGTCAAGTCGCATCCGACCATGTACCTCTACTAACTAAGTCTCCTAACACGCCTCTATTAGCAGTTAGCCCTAACGCATGCGCATGGGGGATCAACCCATACGCAATAACCTCTATATGCTACTCATCTCACACATTCTCGTGGTACAACTGTGTCAAGGTATATGAGATACACTATAGATGGTAGTCCCTTAACTCTAGGTTCATGTGCAACCAAAGGATAGTAACAAAGTAAACTAATAATCACTGAGCATGTAGTAAATCAAGAACTGTAATAACTGAAATAATGAACAGTGATATATAAATAAATGCATACTGAATATAAACAGTATAATGGCAAGGTATCTTGCCTATTTGTGCTGTAAATATGAAACACCGCACCCGCGTCCACGCCTCCGGAACCCGACACTCCTAGATAATTAATTAACTAAATTAAGTCACTACTTATGAAACTTATACGACTTAATTAGTCAAATTAATGTGTTAAAATTATATTCAATCTCTCGTGGAACCATTTAGATCCATACAATCACACACAGGTTCCACGAGACATTGAAACACAGTTTTAGGGTTTCTAACTTTTAATTAGTCGGTTATGCCCCTACTTCAATAACATACTTAAAAATTATATAAAATTAAAAATAATATTTAAACTAATTTTTTTACAAATTTATCTCTAAAATTCTAGAATTAATATTTCTAAAGATATTTATGACTAGTTGATTAATAAGTCAGCTAGTCTACCCGAAACTCGTCCGGAACATAGTTAATGACTCAAAATTTCTAAAATAACCAAAAATATATTTTAAACAGTAATAAAATAATTATTTCATAAAACAATATTATAGTTATAAGGGTTGATTTATACTACAAGTTTGGGACATTCTAGGTCAGCCGGTTACCCGAAATTAGCTAGTTTTGACCTACAATTTTTCGACCAGATTTGAGTTGCTGAAATCGTGGAAAAATACTTAAAAATTTTAATTTATGTATATGAACATACATAAAATTCAGTTTCGAAAATATGCACCAATAACTCATAATTCCTTCACAATGGGATTAATCCTACCGACACATGAATATTATGCCTATATTTTATGAAATCTTTATGGATGATTATACCTAACAAAAGCCATCAAAATATGATTTCTAAGAATTAATAACATTTTCTAAAGAATTTTAGCAAAATTTTTAGAAGAAAAGATTAGGGTTCTTACCAAAGATTCTTGCTTGAAAGGGTGATGACTTCTCTTCACCAATGCTCCAATCTTTTCTGCTATCATCACTTGCTAATCCTCTCTTGGTGAGTATGGAGAGTTTATAATGGCTATAGAGGATTGGATGGAGGAGATGGAGTTTTAGGGTTTATTTTGAGGGGTTTCGGGGATGTATGATGGAGGAGATGAGTTTTTGTGAAGGATGGAGAGATGTGCAATGGAGGAGATGATGTATGGAGGCTATGGGGAGTTTGTTGCTGCCAAAATTATGGAGAAGGAGAGAGTTTTGGTCGGCCAAAGGTGAGGGAGAGAAAGATTAGGATTTTGTTGAGATTTGGGATAAGTTGGTATATTTAAATGTATCCTTAAATAAATTTTAAGCAATCTAGGATTTAAATCCTATTTAATTTGATGCATTTGGCCATGGGGGGTTGCTTGGCCGAAATTATCATGGTGGGGGTCCACTTGACATGATTTGGTTGTTTGGTGAGTTGGCAAGTTGATTGGATTGAGGATTGAAAAAGGGGTTTCCTAATACAGAACTATTTAATTCTATCTATGTAATTACACTACAAAATCTGAATTAAATACAAATAAATGTAATTATTAATATTTATTAATGCCAAACATGCCTACATAGGGTTGGGTTTGACTTGGAAGAGGTTTGGAAAGGTTTGGTACAACCGGGTCTCCTAAAAAGTCATAAAGGCTTTCTTAACTAATTAATTAAATAAAATATAACTTGTGCCATAATTTGAATGGTTAACATGCAAGAGATTACAATATGACCATGGCATTCCTAACATGGCTAGCATACTAGTTAAAGCACCCGACTACGCTAGGCATGCCATACTTTCTAGTCGCCTTGCATATTCAAACTCAACCATGGCTATAGTCCTTTTATATAATATAAATAAGATAAAAATAAATTAGAATTAAATAAAATCCAAAAATAATTTAAATATTCCTTTAAATTATAAGGGATTTTACACCTAGCGACGATACTGACGTGCTAAGTGCAAAGTGCGCCAACAAAAAGCCACATTACGCCTCATGAGCCCATGAGCCCGAGTCTGAGTCTGAGTCCGAGTCGCTAAGCCCCTACGGGGCTTAGCTCCCATGGAAATAAATTTCCCAAGAGCAAAAAGCATGAATGCTTTAATTGTTGATTTTAGCCTTTTTTCCATTAGAAAAATAATCCCATATGGCAAACCCATGTGCACCTCCACACCACATGTGCATCTCCAATAATAGCAAAGCTAATATATATAGAGATACAATCTCTTTGTTTTTTCCGATGTGGGACTAAAGTTTTCTAAAGGAAAAAACCAAAACTCTAACAATCCCCCACATATCTCTATATATGGGTATAAGTGTTCCCCACAGTAACTGTCCATCATGCATTAGGAGAGATGTCGCTGACGACTTGAATCTTCCCGTATGGATCAAAAATCAGACTATAATACAAGAATGGACTAAGCCTTGAATTCTGCATCATAGCTAAAATTCTTTCCACTCACATAATGTAGTTACATGTGCTTCTGGCTACACATTAAAGGCCCTGTGCCAGCCTGGTTTTATTGTATAATTTTAGGCGTCTACAAGTTTACCCTCAAGAGACGGCCTGATATCTCTTTGTCCATACACTATAGGTGAGTTTATTATAAAGAGACATGGTATGAAGCGCTTTGCGCTTTCCTTGCGGTGCTACGTCGCTATGACATGGCTTAAAGCCAAGGCATTACCCCTCCCGGGGAATCACCCCATATCTGGGAACCTTTATAGTGTCATACTACTGTAGCATGAGGCAACTGTCTCTTTGTAGTGCCAAACTACCCAGCATGAAGCCTTAGGCTCCTTTGCGGTGTTACGCCGCAACGACATGGCTTGCAAGACCGAGGCTTTATCCCTAACCGGGTACCTCATTGTAGTGTCGTGCCACTGTAACATGAAGAACTCCTCCTCTTTGTAGTGCTGACTACACCCCTCTTTATTTTAACATACAGCATTAGGCTAACTGCCTATTTGCGGTGCTACGCCGCTGTGACTTGGCCTGCAAAGCCTAGGCTTTATCCTATTCCTGGGCAGCACCCCACATATAGGAACCTCTTCGTGGAGTCACCCCACTGTAGCATGGAGTTTCACTCCTTGTAGTGCTGTTCTACCGTACTTCCTGTAAAGCACACTAGGCATTCACTCTGCCTGAGAACTCATTAAGGCAATTAAGCCAACCTTCCCACAGGAACCGTTTTCCGCAGAAAACAACAGTAAACAATAGTGGTTATAGGTCAGTAACCTCTCCATGTCCAATAGAACATGTACCCACCGTTCTTGATATTCTTCCGATTAGTGGTCCTCCCTTGAACCAAAAACTAGATACCTAGTAGATAAATCTTTGAACTAATAGCATAAAACTTTATGGTAGGAATACAATAATACAATATCAGAATGCCTTCAAGCCCATTTTACAAGCTGTGTCATCAACCAACTGGCGCTTGAGGCCCTTGGTGAACGGATCCGCCAGGTTCTCCTGACTCCGAACATCAATTACTGCAATAACACCTCTCTTGATAAGATCGTGTACTGTCCTGTGCTTCAACCGCACAGTCCTCTTCTTTCCGTTGAAGAGGTTATTTGATGCCACCGCCGCAGTCGCCTGGTTGTCGCAATATATCGGTATCGCCGATATTTGCGCCCCAACCACTGGAAGATCATACATGAGCTCCCGAAGCCATTCTGCTTCCTCGGCTGCGGTATCAAGTGCAAAGAACTCAAATTCCATGGATGACCGCGAGAGCATAGTCTGCTTCTTCGACTTCCATGATATAGCAGCTCCACCAATTGTGAAAATGAATCCACCTGTGGACCTCTCGCTCTCCACCTCTGAGCACCAGCTGGCATCACTGAAGCCTTCTACTACCGGCGGATCTCTGCTGTAGTACAGTGCATATGTCTGAGTCTTCTTGAGATATCTTATAACCCGTTTCACAGCTTTTCAGTGTTCAACACCTGGGTTGCTCGTAAAACGACTCAGGATTCCCACGGCGAAAGCTATGTCAGGCCTTGTGGCAGTAGTAGCATACAACAAACTCCTAATTACGCTTAAATACTCTAGCTGCCTGACACTTTTCCCTGAATTAGGCTTCAGCTTCAGATCACACCTGTACGGCATATCGATCCCTGGAAGATCCCGATACCCATAACGAGTGATCATTTTCTCAATATAATGAGACTGTGACAGCGCTAGTCCAGTGTCTGTCCGGATGATCTTGATCCCTAAGATCACATCAGCTTCCCCCAAGTCCTTCATACTGAACTTGCTTGAGATGAATTTCTTTGTCTCCGTGACACAGCTAATATCCGTACCTAGGATAAGCATGTCATCCACGTACAGACAAACGATCACACCTCTTCCATCAGCGAACTTCGTGTAAACACACTTGTCCGTCTCGCTGACCATGTAGCCATTTGACCTTATAACTTTGTCAAATTTCTTATGCCACATCTTGGGAGCCTGTTTAAGACCGTACAAAGATTTCACCAACTTGCAGACTTTGTCTTCAAGACCCTTGACGACAAATCCCTCTGGCTGTTGCATATAAATCTCTTCGGTCAGCTCGCCATTTAGGAAAGCCGTTTTCATATCCATCTGATGTATCACCATCTTATGTATTGCTGCGAGAGCAATCAACATTCTGATGGTGGTCATCCGGGCTACTGGAGTATACGTATCAAAGTAGTCAATCCCCTGCTTCTGAGAAAACCCCTTGGCTACCAACCTAGCCTTGAACTTGTCAATAGTTCCGTCTGCTTTCATCTTCTTCTTGAAGATCCATTTGCATCCGATGGGTTTCGCTCCTTCAGGAAGATCAACCAACACCCAAGTGTTATTTGAGGTGATAGAATCAATTTCATTGTCAATCGCCTCCTTCTAGAAAATTGCGTCTCTGGTATTCATCGCCTCATCATAGGTAAGCGGATCAGCTTCCACATGATAGGTGACAAAGTCATTTCCGAAATCCTTCGGCCTCCTCATACGCTTAGCTGACGGCTCAACTTGTTCTGGTTTAATCATTGTTTCAACAACAATATCTTCTTGGACCACATCTTCATTGAAGACTTCAGTTTCCTGCGCACCCTCATTGTTCTCCGGAACATCCGCAAGAACAATATTCTTGTGCCTTGCAAATTTGTCTTCAAAATATTCTGCGTCGCGAGATTCAATGATATGATTTGACTCAATATTAAAAAATCTCCGAGCATCACTCTTCTCGGCATACCCCAAGAAGATCGTCTTAGTAGTCCTTGTCCCAAGCTTCTGAATCTTCAGATCTGAAAGCTTGACATACGCCAGACACCCCCACACTCGAATGACATTCAAGTTAGGTCTGACCTTGAACCAGAGTTTATGAGGAGTAATGTCTGAAGTTGCATGAGGCACTCTTTTTATAATAAAAGTGGCCGTCAATGCAGCTTCTCCCCAGTAGCACTTAGGAAGGCCAGCAGTCAACAACATTGAGTTAATCATTTCTGTTAACGTTCTGTTCTTCCTTTCTGCTACTCCGTTTGATTGAGGAGAGTACGGAGCCGTAGTCTCATTGACAATTCCATGTTCTTTGCAGAACGATGCGAATTCATGAGACTTGTACTCCCCACCTCGATCACTTCTTATCCTTTTGAGTTGTTGTCCAGTCTGCCGCTCAGCTTCGGCTCTGAACTCCTTGAACTTCTCGAATGCTTCGTCTTTAGCCTTCAGCAAGTAGACGAACACATACTTTGAGAAGTCATCGATGAAGGTTATGAAATACTTTATCCCGCCTTTGTAGAGAACTGTTTGAAATCATAGATATCGGAGTGTACCAACTCCAGAAGATCTGTACTTCGATTAACCCGAGGAAAGGGTTTCCTTGTGATCTTTGTTTGAGCACAAACTTCACATTTCTCTACCTTACCCCCACACTTGGAGATAAGTCCTAGACTAGACATTCTGTTTATTCGTTTACAATAAACATGTCCTAGCCTATTATGCCACAACTCAAGAGTATAAGCAGAAGGAGTGATTTCATTAATCACATTAATTACATTGGACTGATTTACAAGCCGAATTTTGAACATTCTTTCGGTATAAAAAGCTTTTCCGAAATATGTTCCCTTGATAGACATCACCATCTGGCCAGAATTGATGTCCATCCTGAGGCCTGCGTTACAGAGTAGGCCTCCTGAGATCAGGTTCTTGGCGATAGCAGATACGTGCTTCACGCCTTGAAGCGTCAGAGACTTCCCCGAAGTCAGCTTCAACACCACCGTCCCGATCCCGAGCACTTCAGCTTGTGCCTGGTTCGCCATCATAACCACTTCAGAAGTAGGTGTATAGGTGGTGAACCACTCCTTACTGGAGCAGACATGGCAGGAGGCTCCAGTGTCTACCCACCAGTCAGAGTCAGTCCTTACCGCATCAACCTGCGCAATCATAGCAACAATGTCAGTGATCATAGATACCTTACTAGCTCTCCTTGCTCTGATTGCTTGGTCTTTACTTTGCACTCATTCTTAAAGTGGCCCTTCTTGCCACACTTGAAGCAAGACATTTGAGACTTTGGCTTCTTTTTCTTGATAGAAGTTCCCTTGACTTTTAGATTGTCAGGGTCCTTCTTCTTGCTGTGGAAAGCCGCCTGCTTTTTCCTTGGTTCCTTGGTATGAACCAGATTGGCGTTAGCCAATTGCTTGGACAGTGTGTCCACCTTCAGTTGAGCCCGCATCTGGTCTTCAACATAGATTTCCTGCAAGAGATCTTCAAGGCTGATCTCAAGCTTCTTCCTATGCATGTTTTCATAGAACTTATTCCAACCAGCGGGGAGCTTTGAGACAATCCCTCCAACAACAAACTTGTCGGGGAGGGGCATCGTCTCGTCTTCCAACTTCTGTCGCAGCTTCAGAAATTCTTTTACCTGCGGCAACATGGACTTCTCGTCCTCAAAGAGCCATTTGTGATATTTTTCAACCATAAATATCTTGCTCCTATTTTTCTCTTCTTCATACAGTTTATCCAGAGACTCCCATATGTCTCTGGCAATTGTCTTCTTACTGTAGGATTCTGCTAGGGAATCCTCCATAGCATTCAGGATAAGCAGCCTACAAATGCTATTTTCTCTTCTCCACTTGGCCTGAAGTTTAGCAGTCGCAGTGATTGCGGCAGCAGACCCAGTATCTGGAACGGTAGGTTCCTCTTCAAGAAGCACGTGATTAACGTCTCTGAGTTGAAGATCGTGAGATAAACCTTCCTCTTCCAGACTTGATAATGCTCTCCATCAAACGTTTCTAACTTACAAAAGTCAGTATCGAGGAGTGAAGCATTAACGTTTTCCATCGTAGCAATAAACCCCTATTTATTTATATAAACTAACAATATGTATTCATACTATTATATGGGTTAAGACCCAGCCTACACAAAATAACACAACAAAAAAACAATGTTACTGGGCTTAGCCCAGTTTATTGTAATAAAACGAATTAATCAAATAAACTATACTGGGCTTGCAACCCAACCCACAAACTAAAATAACAATGGGCTGGAAAACCCCAAACCCAAAGTGCTTGGGTTCTTAAACCCTAGCTCTCTTCTCAGCAAGAGAGAGAGAGAGAGAGAGAGAGAGAGAGAGCCGCACAACACAGAAAAAGAAGAAGATGAGTGAGGAGATGGAAGTGAGAGTCGAGAGGGAGAAGAAGAGTGAGGTCTCACCTGAGAACGCAGAGGATCATGGATGCGTCATGGCGGCGCAACAATCAGGAAACAGCGGCGAGGGCTTCTCACGCGATGGAGGTGAGCGATGGCGATCGGTGGTGCAGAGGTATGGAGTAATACTCGTACGAAGAACGGCACTGAGGCGCTAGAATGGTCGCCACGGAGGCGACGCTTCGGATCCAAGCTGGAGAACTCAGCGCGACGGAGGCTCGAGAGGAGGGAACCTGGCCGGGATCGTTCACCCCGGCCAGCTCCGACAGATGGAGGCCGAAACTGGCGGGGTCGTCGATCGCAGGGTTCGACCCAATTGCTCGAGTTTGGTGCAAGCACAGATCTGGAAGGGAAGGTCATGCGCGGTGGTTGAGATCACCGGGGGCGATGATGGAGAATCTACGATGTCGGGGTGATCCAGCCGAAGGGACGGCTGCAGAGTTGAGGTTAGTGGATAAGGACCTTGGCGGGTGTAGGTAGTAATGAGGTCGTGTGGTGGTTGTTTCGGTCTAGTGGTTGGTCGAAAATGGTGAAGGCGGTGGTGGGTTTGGGCTGGATCTGATGAACTGGTGGTTGGGTCGGGTGCCACGTCCCAATTTCGAAGAATCGATAGTCGTCCCCCGGACGTGATGTCGTGCGAACCTAGGTTGCGATCAGACAAGGCATAGTCATAAGGTTATCCAAAACACAACAATTAAGAGAGTACGCAGAGAAATTGAACAACACATTGAGGCAGATAAACTTTTTATTTTATTGATAATAGACATCATTTACAAGACTCTATTACAATCAGGCCGCGCGGGCTTTACAAAATGACTCGATTACAAAATGAATGCCGATGAGATAGTTGTTCCATACATGCATCTCTCAATTTACAACAAAAGTATTCCATCCACCTGGAATAGAGGAAAGCCGAGACATATTTCTTGGACTGATGCAGAGAGTCTTCAAAAGTGGAGTAGCGAGTCTTCGACGCGCAATCGAAGCTTCAAAACACGAACGTCGCCTTGGTTAGTTGGCACGTTCCTCCAGATTCGCGGCACCTGTAGATAGCGAGGGTCAGTACGATCATATGTACTGGCGAGTGGCTAATTAAATCCAAGCTTCCATTTGTTCAAGCAGTTTTATAAAAACATGTTAGCCATTTTGTGATCTTTCTAGCCATCCTGATTGATTTGCATGTTGACATGTTAAGAGGCAAGCATTCGATAGGCAATAAAACATAACTTACGATACATCTTACCCACGACAGAGCGTGATGTTGCAGCATAACTTACCATGTTCCTTCTCTGTCATATTTATAATAAGCTTATCATTTATTTGCAAGTGTGGGTCACTGGCAATTCAAGCCATCATGAACGTATAGCTTGGTCGAGACGGCACCCCTTTCAGCGCAGGTAGCTAGCCCCGCTGAAAGTCCCGAATGACCCGTGCTAGCATCCAGCACAGCTATCTTGCATTCCTCCTAGGCCGAAACGATTTTAGGGAGTTACAATAATTATCTTTATTTCTTATGTAAATATTAGTTAATAATATAGCTAGTTAGCGTTTAGACCTTGGATTTTATACCAACTTAGTGTTTAAACCATGACATGTCCAATTAAAAAGTTTGGTTCATGTATTTTTTTTGGTTTTTTTTTCCATTATACCCTTCTGAGCTTATCTTCCATGTCTGACAATGAAAATTTTCTATATAGACTCGTGAGGATATAATAGAAAAAAAATACAGGGTCCAATTTTTTTTATTTGGATATATCAGGACTTAAACTCTAAATTGGTATAAAATCCAAGGTCTAACTGCTAATTAGACTTTAATAATAATTAGATTCTTTATGCTATTTATTAATTTAGTATGAATCCTAAATTAATTATCTTGATTTTCTAATAATAGATTAGCATTATTCATTACTTAGTATTATTAAACATATTAATTATTAAGATTTAACATATCGCAAATTAGTATTAATAAATATTATTACTTTGTTAAATAATTATTAGGAAACCTTTTTTTTACTTCCAGTCCACATGCTTAAAAAAATAAGATGTAAAATGACAATAACTTGGACAAGGCAAAACGAGTACAAGAGCTGAAAGAAATATTTATTCCTTCATTAAAATTTTGATAGTCCTAAAAAAATAGGACTGTTAAAATTTTGATAATATTGTACGTAAAATTTTTGACACTCCATATAGAATCAATAATATCAAAATGACAATCTTGAATATGTATATATCTCTACTATTATAAAGGGCTTCAAATCGCTCAAAATTGAGCCGTCTAAGCCGTGTATATCATCAACCATTTTTTTTAAAATAACAATAAAAATATATTAAATTAATTACCTTTCTTATGTTTTAAGTAGGTAACCGAACTCTCTCTCACCTAAAAAATTAAAAACCACCCTATAGTAGAATATATTTAAACTTAAAATTATGTTTAAACTAACTACATAACATTATCTAATTAAACACATATCCAGAATTAAAAAAAAATCATAACAAATTATATTAGAATATATTCAAATTATATTTAAAATATTTTTATAATTTAAATTTTACTAATACAATCATTTTTTTTATACGTGCAACGCACGTGAACGTGACTACTATATATAAAACATTGTCCATAATAATTATTGTATCAATCTTGCTGTATGGCTAGCTTAGTACTAGCTCACTACTAGCAAATGCTGATGTGGCGGAGAGAGGTAACCAAGTTTATAGGTTTAGCTGGTCAACAGCTTTTGAAAAATATTCTTTAAACATTTATCTTATGTTAATTGGCTCCCAAAATTTTTGGGTGACGACATCTCACACTGTGGCATCTGACATGACAGCTGACATGTCATGTTTTAACCCAAAAAATTAGTTACCCAAAAAATTTATTGTTAATGTTAATGCTAATGCTAATTTTAATTTAATGTTAATATTAATTTTAGTTAATGTTAAAACTAGTATTAATACTAATTAATGTTAATATTAATATTAATATTCATGTTAATTTGAAGTTAATATTAATTATAATATTAATTTTAATGTTAATGCTAATTTTAATTTAATGTTAATATTAGTTTTAGTGTTACTGTTAATATTAATATTAATTCTAATATTAATGTTAATATTAATTTTAATATTAATGTTAATGTTAATATTAACCAACTAAATCTGTAAACTTGGTTATCACTCTCGGTCACATTAGCATTTGCTAGTAGCGAGTTAGTACTAAAGTAGCTAGACAACAATTTTGTTATTGTATTATCCTTAACATTTGCATTAGATATTACACACAGATCCTGTCTGCCTTTTTTTTAATATATATTTTGTTCAAACCGAGAAGAAGAGGATATTTCTGTATTGACAGAAATTTTTATTGGTTGCCAC
>JANAVB010039848.1:0-125551 GCA_029216955.1 Iris pallida | reverse complement strand
AAACTACTGCTAACATTTTAGGTCAAGTAAATTCAATATCAGAGAGTGTACTATAACATCAGCAAGCATGAAAATCATCATCCCGAAGTACTTATGTACTGGAATCAGTCTGAGTTATTTTACAGTTTATTATGTATTTTATCCTTTATTGAGTCTAGGATACAAATTATAAAATCGACTGAGTATTACTGGCTTAGGTTATTCACAGTCCACTCATCTATAAAGCCTACCCATTCATTCAAAGTCCACTTACCAAAAGTTTCATTTATCCTATGCAACAGAATTTGACAAAACTTTACTAGATGAACTTAGACAGAACTCAGGCTGAGTTCGGTCGTTTCAAATTCAAATGTTTGTTACCTCCAAATTTGCATACAATGTTCGTTTGCGAAATTTTTGCATCTAAACTCCACCAGAACTCTGCCCGGGTTCGGTTCTCAAAACTACCTATAAATAGAAGAGAAATTTTTCTTTTCCAATCACTCATCATTTCTTCTCTTTATCTATTCCTAAAGTGTTTTTTAGTGCTCTAAATGCTTTCATACTCCACCTATACATCTCTTAGCCAAAGCCAGTAATATTGATTCGATTTAGAGTTCTTTGGTTCTCAGAGTTGTAAAGAGGTCGTTCAAGGTCAGAAATCATCTCTGTTTTAGGAGCCGGCCGTGCGCTCGTCACCAAGCACGGTGTTGTAAAATTGGTCGTACACTTGTCACCAAGCATGGTGTTGTAAAGAGACCGCAAGCTCTCAATTAGCTTGTGAATAGTAGATTAATATCAGGCAAGAGTATCTGCGACTGGATTGGTCCTCCAAGAGGAAAACCAGTATATATCGCGGTGTTCGCTGAGTTTGATTCTCTGATCTCTTGCTACATTTATTTATTGTCTCTTTATTTACTGCCATAGTTATCTGCCTTTAATTTTTAAGTGGTGATTTATTCCGCTACACTCGCACTCACTCTATTCACCCCCTCTAGAGGTGCTCAACGGTCCTACAGATTGCTTGTTTTAAGATTAATCTATGGATGACTGTTTCAGTTGGGTTGGGCCTAACAGGCCGAGGTTATTAAAAAGGGTTATCTGGTTATATGAAGTATATGGGCCAAGTTAAATTTAGTTAGGTTAAGCTATTATTGGGTTTTAGTGTTGTTTACAAATAGTTAAGTAATATAGTTTTAGTATTGTTAAAGTTTAGTAGTTAGTAGCTAGCTACAATAAGTATTGATAAATTGCTATTTTGCCAATATTTATTAATGCAATCCTTGATAATATTTTAGTGTTAAATATTCTAAGTATAATTGTTATTAGTTATTTAATTAGCATTTACATTTAAATTAGTTATTATTTGCCTTACATAAATATTTTCTAGATATTGCCTACTACATAAATTATTTATTCTATAACTAGCTTGTAAGTTAGAAATGAATAGTAACTAGTATATAATAACTGGTGTAAAGTTAGCTTGATTAGTAATATTAGTTAATTGTCAGATTTTAGAACCTAACCAACTTGTACCTAATCTAGGTGGACATAGATATTTCTATCTCCCTAGTCCCGATCTCCTAGTGCAAGGCAAGTACTTTATAATTTTGACTCATTTACTTCTTGTCATGTTCATTTTATATTGGACATATTGTTACACGGCTTGATCCATATTGTGGTTCATGATCTTTACTTGTATCATGGGGAGGAAAAATACTATGGATATGTGACCAAAACCAACATTAGGTATTGCATGAAAGCTTAAGTCTTACATCATGTACGTGGGATTTAAGTCGTACCATTATATTGTTCTTATTCGTGATCTTATCCCAACCGATCACATATTCTAGTAGTTATTTTAAATCACATGTCAGGATCTTTTGATACATTTTCATATTCAGTTTATATTATTTTTTGCAAAAAAAGTTTGATTACAAACTAAGAAAAGAGTACAAGAGTACAATTGATTTTTGGAAAAGTACAAGTATAGGAATCTGATCAGAAGACGATCACTTTATCCCTTGGACGATACAAAGTCGAAGAAGATAGCCTTTGGAGAGTGCTACATTAAGTGCTCAGGAGATTATGATTATTATTCATTCTTTGAAGGTGATTTAGAACTCTATTTATAGAGTTTAGAGATAACTGTTAAGTAGTTATCCTGGTTGGCGCATACTGCAATTGGCGTCCCATTCATCCCTTGGTGCAAACGGTTGGTTTAACTGCTTGGACGCATGGCACGATGTGATTGATATGCGCTTGGTCATAGGTAGTTTTACAGACACGTTATTCGAGATTAGTGGCATGTGTGCCACATCATCTAACTACTTCAGGATGATTTGATCAGGTAGCGCTAACCGCTATGTAGCGCCAGGACCTACTTGCTCTTTTGTGACTTTATGAACGATGTGGTATTATTTCTTACCTTGTGCCAACTGTAGATAGCACGAGACAGCTATTGGTCATTTATAAAGAATCTGATACGTCTGACAAAATCTTCTCGAACGCCACGTGCTCGAGATTCGAACGGATTTTTCTCGACTGACGTGCTGCCAGTCATGATGATAACTGTTTAGCTTCTCCAAGCAAATGGCCACGTGGCAGGCAGCGCCATTTGATGACCATCGCCTATTGATGTCCTGCGCCATCTGATATCTCGAACAACTTAATGATTTATTTCCTGGCACTATTTATAAGTAGTTCCTGATGCTGATTGTACTTTTTAGGATTCTACAAGACCCCCTTCAAAGTTTTTAAATTTAATAGGCTTTAAAATTTGAAATACTTTGAATAAGAAGCGGTTGGCACAGAGCAGTATCATAACCGACCCGACTTTCAGACGCAGATTATGCGACTGGGACAGCTAAGCCTTCACTATAAATAGTTGAGAAGAGAGAGTAAAATACTATTTACTTGAAATTTTTTTCCCTCGAACTCTTTTTTTCTTTAACTTTTGAAGCTTTCAACCAATCACAATAGCCCCGAAGAATCCATCGCTGTCGAGAAGGGAAAGAAAGTGGCCGGAGCCACTTCGCGTGTGCCCTCACTGAGGGTACCACACCATATCACGCTGTAGGCGAGAGCCAAAGAGGAGAACCTAGCCTTGGAAGGTAAGAAATTGAACAAAAAAGATGACAGCGGACTGCTCGTGCCATCTGCGTGTAGCACAATAAATAGGCCAATATCGATCGCCTCTTTCAAAGTATTGGTCGTATCTTGCGCCACCTCTTTCAGAGAGTTTGGCTAAAACAATCATAACCAATGACGCCCTGTGCCATTTGCTATATTCTTAGCATGCTGCACCATCTGTCATTATGTGCAGACCATGTGCTAATCGATTGATGTGCCATCTGAGTTAAGAATTGTCGATTTGCATATGCTGGCCGAGGACTAGTTTTTTATACCCTGCGCCATCCATGATTGACGCAGAAGAAACAATCTTTTCAAGATTTTTAACTCTGAATTTTCTTTTTGTAGTTGATCTGGGGGAAGACCCTCATACCGAGGAACTGGCATTTGCTTTTCGGGTGTCTGAGTACCAGGAAGACTTGTCGCATGTCCCTTTTCCACAGTATGACCTGCCTGAGACACGGAGGGTTGTGTTAAGGTCTCAGGATGACCGGACCATATTATGCTTGATGAATGGTAAACCCCTTGTAAGCTTGGACAATGTTCCCCATTAGAAGCCAACTTTTTTGATTGGCAAAGCTATCAAGAAAGACTGCCAGCCTAAAGCGAAATAAGAGAAGCAAGTGTATCAAATCAGGAACAGATTGATTCATCTCACTGACATAACGAGACATTTGTCTCTATCTCGTTATGCTCATGCCAGCTATCCTCAAAATATGGTATGGGACCTAACTCCTTTTCAACAGGCCAGAGTAGAAAATATACCACAGACTAGGTCCTCAGAATAAGAACATTTTACAGTTCATCAGAGAGAAGTAATACTCATTTGAGGGGCCTGAAACCAAGCTACGTGTCGCCTGAGGATTCATCTATGATGATCCTAGTTAGAATTCCTTTCTTCGCGAACCTGTTTGCTAAGGATGAAGGAAGGTATCCAAATAAGAATAAGCGACTGACAGGTTTAATGAGTCCACAGAACAAATGTTAGAGCCGTCTTTCAATCTGGGCTCTAAACAACTTTAAAGATGAACTGCTAGATTTGGAGCTTTATGAGCCAATTTGGTATACTTCTTGTGGAATTCGCACCAATTCTAACCTGTTTTTAGCCTTGGCAGAGAGATACAATAGTAGGACGGGCACTTTTGTGACCCCTCATGGAGAGATAGGCTTTACCCTTCATGAGATGCAATATATTTCCCATCTACCAATGGGTGAAGACCCGTATGAAGAATAAGTGCCAACAAATGAAGAATTGGACGCTCTAGCCGAGAAAAGCCCGAGAATGGTGGCAGTCTTCGAAGAATTGTTGTGCCACTTCATCATATGCACTATTCTATAAAATAGCCATGCATAGGGGACACGTTATTTGTCCAAATGGTTGGCATATTTTTTTCTGGGCCGCATTCATGAAGATAAAGTGCAAGAACATCTGGATTGTGATCCTAGCTTCTTCGAGCCGCTCGACCACAGTACTATCAAGAAGTTGATAGAAAGGTCCCGGCATGCTGATAAAGAATTGATAGAGGATTTTTATGGCTTCACAGCTGGTACTCCCATCGAAACTTATGTCAGACAAGGTGGATGACAAATGTCTCGAAAAATGACTCTGGCTAGCTTCTTATCCTTGTGGCTGCAATGATTAGTTGTCCCCGGGGCCAGTATTGTTCATAGGATCCATCGCGGGGTACCATTTGCCACTATGCATTTAGAATTCGGGTACAAGATGGACATTCTCTCTGCGATGACTTGCCGATTGAATGCGGGTCATCGCTCTTTCATAGATACTATGATGATGGATCCCAGTACCCAAGATGATTTCTCCTATACTAAAATGCCATATACTTATTTATTTGGATGGTTGTTGCTATACAACCCCATTTTAATGGATCCAGCTCTAGGCATCGTAGGAGGGGACTTCATCAGCCGTTTTGCCACTAGTCGGTGGAAAGTAAATCCCTTGTCGATTGTCGAAAAGCATTGAATATAGGTTCGAAATGGAGGTTCTATTGCGTTCCCCCACCTCATGGAACCGAGAATCTTCCTCTTTTACTCATGGATTTACAGCCTATGGCTGCTCGTCCACCATTAGCTATTTTCATGTGGTTGAAGATGATCGGACCTTCCCACCTGGTGGATCAATTTGGTGGTGAATGTAGTCTGGAGCCGTATCTACGTAATCGATTTTCCCGTCAATTCGGCTATGATCAAATGCATGTCGGCAATGCCACTACTTGTTTAAAAGCTTCAGGCTATTTGATCGATGGCACCAAAGGATGGAGGTATTATAGCGCCAGGGGCACCAAAGCTACTTTTTCAGTGCCCAATGCTACTCCTGAAATAGGCCCGTATATGTTATACAAATACGAAAACGTTTATACTTCGGTCAATACCTTCTTTAAGGGATTTACCCTGTCTAATAGTTTTCTAAGTGCCAAACGATCACGATTGGGGGCCAGAACCACCCTAGACTTCAGAGAAGATGAAGAAAATGCTCCTGCAGATGAGTCTCTTGAAGCTACCCTCGTGGGCCTCCCTGATGAGGTGAATGAACCGCTAGAAATCTCCCTCAAGAAGCTGAAAGAAAAATCTCCAGCATAAAGGACTAGCAAAAGATGAAGACTCTGGGAATCACCTACCCCTTCTGTCCCAGCTAAACCTCCGTCTCCCCCTAAGGCTCGGGGGAAAAAGATGAAGGAAGCAGCTGTTATTATTGAACAGCCTGCAGTGAGGACCAGATCCCAGATGCGACAAGCTGAAGCAGGGATTTTCTCTGGGGGAACATGGACAACACCTTATCCAATCCCAAAAGAAAATACGAGGCCAGATGTGCATTATGAGCCTTTTGAATCTGAAGGATGTCCTCCAATGCCACTCGAGCACAAAATGAGTAGAAATGTAACGCCCCAGTCCCAAAATACTTAGGACTAAGTATGTAGACATACCAGCTGCATACATACGAAGTATATGGAATCCTCGTATGTATACATAAGCAGTAAAATATAGTAAACCACGACACACTAAATCTCATCCACAAATGTAAAGGAAAAATGATAGAAATCTACTAAAAAGTGTTATTTTGTACAAGACGTTGGGCGGAGACAAATCCACTACCAACTATGGAAAGAGGAGAAATACATAAATGATAAAGAAAATATGTCGAGCGATGCAAAAACGATTAAAGTGTAATCATCTCAAAGAAAGAGAGTAAAGTATGGCCTTGGCTAGAGCACCTGCAGAAATCACAAAAGCACACCTAGAGTGTTCACCATGTCCTTAGAGGGACGTAAGAAGACACATGAAACAACATGCCATATAAACTGAATATAAAATATGCCATAAGGTCACAAGTAAAGGTAAAGTGTCCCAACCATAACACGACCCAATATCACATCATTGAAACAGTGGACTACCCCTACAACCAAACAAGGACAAGGGGTAGCACACTATTCCGCGTTATAACATTGTCCCATGCCATGACTAGAACGAAGGGTGATATGACATTGGCTAAGGTCTCCTAACCTTTCTAGTATGCAATTTAGAAGACATCTCGATGTATGGGCAGGTGTAGGCTGACTCCCCTAAGACTAACTCACTACTCATGACACACACGTCAAGTACCAATACTATCAGCCGGCATAACTCGAGGCTAGCGGCGCACGTGACCCATCAGTCCACATAGCTCGAGGCTAGTGACCGTCGCGACACGACTGCCGCAGTACGCAGTTACTACGGCTTTTGGAGTTGGGTAGCCCATACATCTAACTGTCTTGTCCCTCCCGAAGGTCACTAACAGAAGGTAGTCCACTAAGACTAGGTCCATATGCATATTAAATGACAAGAAGGAAAATTAATTGAAAGCAAAATAAAGTAAACTATAAATAGCAAGTCATGGATCCAACTTAAAATAAACAAACAATAAATATGCAATAACTAAATAAAGAAGATGTAACTAATTATAAACAGTAAATAAGGCAAGGTATCTTGCCTGGTGTGTCGCCTGGTGTGGTGCAATGATCCGACAAGTCCTGTTGTCCAATAGCCATGTTCCATGTTTAGGGGTCCGGAGTCACGAGAGAATAGGACGCACGATTAGTCATGATCAAGGGTAGTAACTGAGGAGAATTTATTGAAATAATTTTATATACTATTTTGAAAATATTTATGATATTTGAAAACTATATTTTATTACCCAGAAATATATCAAATAATTATCCATTTGAAATCGAAATAAATCATTTTTAGGCGAAACTATAAGTCTGTCAAATAGTATATTTAGGTAGAAGCCTAAATTTCTAATAGTCAAATTACTTTTAGGTAAATATATGAATTCTAGAAGAAATTATTCAGGACTAATAACCTATCCAACATATCGTTGAAATCTTTAATCCTATATTTTAGGGTTTCTTACTAATTTTGGACAAACTATATTTTTTGCTACAAAATACTTTCTAGAAAAATATATACACTTATTAATAAAATAATATAAATAATACTAATGATAATAAAAGTATACTAATATTAAAATTTAAGGATAAAGTTCTTTATTAGTTAGTCTATAGTAACTGTAAGGGTACATCTGTAAGAGTACATCTGTTAAAAAGTGATAATAGGTTATAATACTTGTATACATTTATACTACATTAGTAACAATATATTATTATACATATTTACTATTATTTAACTATTGTATAACCACTGATACTATATACCAAGTTTTTTTAGTATTAATTAAAACAAAAAAAGACAAAACACACGAAAAAAAGTCAAACTTGCAGCAGTTGATGACTGCTGCTCCTCTATATTTACAAGTGGGGATCCAATTAGAGAGGGAGTGAAAATAATTGAAGGAGAGAGAGAGAGAGAGAGGATGTAGGGAGAACCGAAGAAATGGGTTTTTATCGGGAAGGGCGGCGCAGATGAAAAAGGAAGGCGCGGAGACTTGGGGGGTGACGCGGACAGAGGTCGATGCATGGTCGAGGGAAGGAAGAAGGATGTTGTCGACGACGTTCCATGGCGGGGCCGTCGACGACGTTCCGTGTGGCTGGCTCAGCGCGACCGCGGCTCTGGGCGACGTCGAGGCCAAGCGTGGAGGACGCAGTCGCATAGTGCAGGTAAGGTGCCCGGGGCTGCCGCACCCAGGCGAACCTACACAAGGGAGAAGATGGGATGGAGGCTTCACCGGGCGGTTGCGATGTGGCTGGCCGCGTGCGGCGGCGACTCCGGGGAGGTGAGGGGTTTTACAAATTTTTTTGTTGTTTTCTAGGGTTGGTGATGATGTTGGCTTTGGGCAGTCACGATCGTTGATGGCCGTGGCGGGGCGTGGGTGAGGTTTTGGTGGGGATGACCGTAATAGTAGCGGTGATGGTAGGTATGGGCTGGTAGTGACAGCGGTTGGTCGGATTGATGGAAGTCGGAGAAGGCAGTTGGTGGCTGTGGTAATGATGTGGGGTTGGCCGGGAAAAGGAGGAGGAGGTAATGTCGATGGGGGTAATTTTGTGGCAGTGATGAGGAGCTGAGGGGCGCGGTGGTTTTGGCGGTTGGCCGGGACAAGAAGGATACGGTGGTGCGGAGTGGGATGATGGCTGGGTTCGGCCGTCGAGAAGGGAGATGATGGCAGAGATCGGGGGAAGGAGGTGGTGGTGTCCGAGATTGTCGGACACGTCAAAAATGTATTTGTATTAAAAATTTAGTGAATGAGGACGGGACACGGACACAATGCACAAACTTTGTGGAGAGTTTAGATGGTAAAATTTATGGAGAAGACCAAAGGAGCCTCTCCTTATATCGGAGGTGGTTCTCCTAAATGAATAAGGATTAATAGTAATGTAACCCCGATTAGATAATTCAATCTCTTATTTTAAATCACTTTAAATGAATTCAACAATATCTCTCCAAAATATATATTAGATAATCTTATTTTTTATTCAAAAACTATTTTAAAAAATACCAATAAATTTTTTTTGATTTAAATATCAATAATGTAATTTAGAAATATCTTTTTAAAACTTGTAAAAATAATATAATACAAATTTCGTAAATTATGACAAATGTTTAAATATTTGAAATAGCATTTTACAATAAAATAATTATAACTCGTTTTCGTAATATCAAAGTGGATATGAAATATATTTCATGTCACTTTCACACTAATAATATATATTGACATAAAACAATAGATTTTATTTTTCTAAATTATCAATTATATTTGGACCATAAAATAAAATTGCCTTCTTTATAAATAAATAAAGAAATAGTGGTTTGGCAATCTCAATGCAACAAAATAAATAAAAATAAAATACTTATTTTATATACGAAGAAATCTTTTAAATAAAACACTTGTATATAAAAATATATACCATCTCGCGATCTCGTACATGACGTACAAATACAAAAAATGCGAACTCGTATGCGACGTACAATTACGAAAAATAAGAATCGATACCAAATTTATTTATTTTAAAAAAATCATTGTAAACATTTTGGGGGTTTACATCATACCCAAATTATAAGAATTTTGTTCCCAAAATTTAGGAATAATTATGGTAGATAGGGTTTAGGACATAGAAGGAGTTTATCGATAAGAATCGCGACAAATTCATTGAGCGACGAGTTTGAAACAGAATTCAATAAAACGGTAGTTCTAGATAACTAGATCAATAGAATCAACGGAAGTAGTTTTAGAAGATGATTATGTGCATGACAATCCCATAAGTTGCTAAATTCGATCATATGCCATCTATCCGTGTATCTCAATGATACTTCTAAAGAGCAATCAATAAATTCACTATTTAGATTCGTATTTGGATTTTGTCATTTTCCATCATAAACATGATTATCCAAGTCTTTTCCATACTCAATCCTTTAAAGTATATTCCATAAAAAATTATTTTCTTGAAACACATCTTCCTTTCCTTTATTCAGTTCATCAAAATTAACCCACCAATTTTTTTTGTTGCATTTCCACAAAAATCCTCTTAGATCCTATGTCTTGTAGTAATAAGTCTCCCTTTTGAACTCCATAAATCCCTAATCTCTTTTTTTTCTTTTATTTTGAACCATATATTTTTCCTAAAGCATTGATATTTAAGATCCTTTAATCAATTCAAGTGGAATAAAACCTATCCTTTTAGTAGGAAATTCATACTCATTCATTAATCTATTTTTTTTAGTACCAAATAAAAATTCATCTTCTACTGTTGATTAATCGCAAACCTTTTTGTCAATCGCAAGTATGCCCGCTTTCGATCATATTGCTTGTCAAAACATACTGTCACATTTCTCAATTTCATCTAATAGCACTTATCCCCTATTGTTACCCAATTATTTTATGTGATGATGCTACTAGTCTCCTCTATGGGACTTTCTCATCTAGTCATGTATACTGAAAGGGTGTCATGCTTCAATTTTTTCGCACAAGGGATGTAACGCCCGTAGTTCGTATTACGTATTAGGTATACGTGTACGTATCTTGACTCATATTGCATATCTCATTGTACGGTTTATTTTGGCATTTCGGTTTGCTTGGTTCGACTTGGTTTGGGGTTAGTATGCAAACCCTACCTACCACCATTCTCCATTTATTAACCCAACAATCCTTCTCTCTCTTCATTTATTTCACATTACTACTCTTCTTTTTCATTTCTCCACCGACCACCCGTAGTAGGCAAGTGCATCTTGCTTCATGGAGGAACTCACTTTTGTTGTTCCATTGTCTTTCTCACGAGATTCTAAGATACTTTAGTACTTAACATTTTTAGTTTTCATGGTTCATTTCATGTAGATCTAAGTTTGTTGTATTTTCGGATTTCTTGGTTTTGATCTACTAAACTGGCTTGTTTTCGAAAACTAAGAGTTCTATGTAGAAGGCATTCTGATGTTACGCAAGTTTGGCTTTTGAATGGCTGGATTTCACCAAGTCTTGACCGAGATGGGGCTTTCTTGAGCTCTTGAGCTTTTATGCCTGCTTGTCTTGGCCTTGGGGAGAAGATAAAGTTTTTACGCACACGTTCTTACGTGCTAGCATAGTATTTAGTTTTACGCCCACGTTTTACGTGCCAGCGTAACATTTACCCCCTTTACGCACACGTTTCACGTGCCCGCGTATTAATTACCCTTTACGCAAACGTTCTCACGTGACTGTGTAATCTATTCTACGCGAGCTGAACCGAGCTCTACGCAGAGGCTAGACTCCCGCGAGCGTAGAGGGTTCGCCCGCGTAGAGTCTCGCCCGCATGCTGCTTTGCTAGCTTAAAGCGCTTGCTCGCGTAGAATCCCACCCATCTGCTCTCTTGCTCGCGTAGAGCTGCCTATCCTTAGGTCTTTCCCGCATAGAGTTGTTTTACGCTCGGGATCTATTTGGCTTAGCGTAGTCTTGCTTGCGTAGAGACTTTGAGTCCCTATGGCGTACCCCGTTGCCCTTTTATATTCTTACGCCTTTTGTCATGAACTTGATAATAATGAATTTATTTTATATGTTTGGAATGGTAATTGTACATGGCATGGTATGACAAGTAACTGATATGACATGACATGACAAGATATGACAAGCAAGCATGATGGAAACTATTGAATGCTGTTGCGACGGCTAGCATGACATGACAAGAATGAATGGCCTGGACACCGTGGACGATTATGTTTGTACAAATGATCCAGTACTGTCTAGCATCATGTCTAGGGCGGGGACCCCTGAGGACCACGGTCAGTGGTACCTACTGAACTTGACTAAGGCTAATAACTAGAATAATCCACTAGTCATGAAGAGATTTCCCAGCTACAGGCAATTCCGTTATCTGGGCGCCCCACCAGGGATCTGTAGCCTGCCGTCGAGTAGGGAACATTTCTAGCACACTGTCATGTGTTGTACCCTTCAAGCTACTTAAGGGTACATGTGTTTCCTGGACGATGTACCCACATGAATTTAACCCCTAATTTACGTTCGGATAGCCTGGATGGTCTGCAGGTCTTGTGGCCGTGGAACAATCTTATTGTATCTTGCTAGTAATTAGGCCTATGATAACCCTAGTTAGTTAAAGTATCAAGCCATACTCATTGTTCGGCCGTGATTGATTGGATGGAGTCTACCCCAGTCTAGTCTTGTCCTGATCCTGTACAAGACCGTTAGCATGACCTGAAAGCTTGTGCTTACTTTATCGATAAATGGTGGGAAACCAAGTTTCGTTTAGATGAAGGGTTACAACCTCGGTCCTTGTTTGGTTTATAAGTTGTAACTTGGTTATCTGAATAGTCCCATGGTAATCTTATCGTATATCATCATGATTTTCCCTATTTCCAGTCTTTTATTATAAAGTTAAGTTTTGTGCTAATTACTGGTTTTAGTTCTTAAGTGAAGCCTCCTTTGTGGCACTTGCTCTTTCTGGAATCTTCTTGTTGTTTTTGTATGGCCAGATACCGGAGCGGCCCCAGAGGATCTCCCTACCTTCCAGCCAGATGGTGACCACCAGACGTAACCCTGGCAACGAATGGGTTTTATTTGCTCTCCCACTCTATTGAAAAAAATATTCTTTTGAGGCATTTAGCCGACGAGCACGTGTTAGCTCGATTGTACTTTACTTACTGTCTACCTACGGGCTGTAGCATGATGAACAAAATCCTAGGGTTGATCATGTATGACTGAACCTCTTGCTAGTCTTCATATTTTGTATGACTAGCTTCATGATCATCCAAATATGTAATGTATGGGACGCCTTACTATTGTATATTTGGTGCTTTGACATCTTGTAACAGTTATTACTTGCTTAAGATTGAGACAATAGGCTTGTTCATGACCATAAGAGACTGATGGCTTGTAGTTAAACCCTCATGTATCTAGACAGCCGTGACCGTATAGCGAGGTGGGTTGCACTTCAATATACGTAGCTGGCTATGTCCGTCCCCGCTCTCCAGTATTTTTGTTGTGGGGCGTTACATGGTTTAAGTGGTGGCCCATGCAGGTCTTGTGAATCAAGATATGTGGGGGTTTACCGAATAGATGTCTCAATCAGCACTCGCCCTTGATCTCTGCTCGTATCCTCTAAATCCCTAAAATCTTGACCTGATCACATGCTTGTATCTTTGATCTGTCCTGGTCCTTTCTTATTGTTCCCTGTGTCGTCTTCTTCAGTGGCACTGTTCCTGGTCCTGCCAATCAGCCGGAAGGAGCTCAACGAGTACTCCCACAATAAGAGGATCAAGCTCAGCACTCAGGAGCAGCTTCCCGAGTCATGCTTCCCGAAGATCCAGAACCCTAGTACAGCCAGCCCAGCCTGTGAGACAGGATGATGGAGTCTTGGTCGAACTCATTAGGGAGTTACTTGTATCACAGGATCGTCGAGGTGATGCATTGCACCAGACAGTACAAGATGTCTTGAGCAGAGGTGGTCATCAAGGGAACCAGGCAGCCAACAGCTTCAAGAGTTTGAACCCTCCCTTCTTCAATAGTAGCGAAGATGCTATAGCTGCAGATGCTTGGCTGCAGGATACTGAGGTTATTCTAAAAGCATCCAGGACCCCAGAAGACGAAAAGGTAGCCGTGGTGCGCCTGCAGTTATTAGATCTAGCCCGCAGCTGGTGGGCGGCGCAGGCCGTTGGATTGAGGACGCCTGCAGTTTTAAACCAAGTATTTTGACGCTGTAGCTCGGTATGATCTATAGGCGAGGTTCACCAACTTGAAGCAGATGGGCAGGACGGTCGATGGATATGCGACCGAGTTCTCCAGGCTTAGACGGTTTGCTCCCACCTTGGTGGCGACCGAGTTCGACAGAGCTCAGCAGTTCCAGCAGGGACTGCACCTGAAGATTTTGCTGGCAGTAGAGCAGTTCGAGCATCAGACCTTCGATGCAGTATTGAGAGCAGCTAGGAGGCATGAGTATACCTTCCAGAGGATTGTGGACCAGACCGGAAGTCGGAAGCGGTCTCACGGCTAGATGAACCAGTCTTCAGCACCAGCCCCGGCAGCCAGGGCTTTGAACATTGGAGCACCGAGGCGGGCGGCTTCCGTTGCATCGATTCAGCATTCGACCCTGGCATATCCCCAGCAGCAGTAGAAGCAGTCATCCGCCATGGGTTGTACTCATTGTGGGAAGTCAGGGCACGTGGTGTCAGAATGTCGCAGAGCACATGGTTTATGCTTGGCTTATGGGCACCGGACCATAGGGTTGGGAACTGCCGAAATAGGGGAGTTCATCTTCATCAACCTTTTCTAGTCCCTCGGTTAGGGGGCCAGCCCCAGTACCAGTTCAGCAGCAGCAGCAGTACCCGTTTTCGAGGCCCTTACCGCCTCAGGCCCAAGTATTTCAGCAGCAGAACCCCCAGCAGTATGCACAAGTCCAAGCTCAGAACCAGAATCGCCAGAGAGGTTTCCAGCAGAGGGGACTAGCACCTAGAGGGCACGGTCAAGTGATGGCTTTGACCGTGGAGGAGGAGTTAGCATCAGGTGAGGTAGTGGCAGGTACTATTCTCATCAACTCCTTTCCAGCATCAGCGTTATTTGATTCTGGTGCATCGTATTCATTTATGTCTGCACGATTCGCGACATGGATAGGGCTGGATCCCGAGTCATTATCAGTAAGGCTCAATATACTTACTGGTAACGGACTTGTGGGAGTAGATAGAGTGTTTTCCTCGTGTCGGATCGTAGTTAGCGGTAGATAGTTCTCCGCTAGCTTGATAGAATTTTCGATGGCCGATTATGATGTGGTCCTAGGGATGGATTGGTTGAGGGACCAGTATGCTAGAATAGATTGCCACATCGGCAAGATTATTTTTAGTATTCTTGGTGAGCCAGAGTTTTTATTTTTCTGAGGTGGAATAGAACGTTCTCCTCCAGTGTTACAGATGGCAGTGGTAGTGGTTCGGTTTCCCAGAATTGTAGAAGAGTTTCCCGATGTTTTCTCCGAAGAGCTTTCAGGTATGCCACCAGAGAGAGAGATCGAGTTCGCTATAGACTTAATCCCCGGGTCAACACCAGTGTTAGAGAGAGTCTATCGGATGGTGCTGTCAGAATTGGAGATTTTGTATAAGATGATTGAAGAACTCAGGACCAAGGGATTCATCCGTGCTAGTGGATCGCCTTGGGGAGCCCCGATGCTTCTTGTAAAAAAGAAGGATGGTACGTCCAGATTATGTATTGGCTATCGTACCTTGAACTCAGTGACAATCAAAAATAGATACCCTCTTCCAAGGATAGATGACTTGTGTCACGACCCGCACCCTAGAGTAAGGGCACGAGACATGGGTATGTCCAGCCTACGCTGCAGTATCGGCGGTAGAACGCTGTCCTAGGTCACAACATCTAACAGTTAAGGCGATAAACAGTTATACTCCCCGAATGGGGATGACATAACAGAATATATCTCAATCACAACTAAGGTAGAACAAGAATAAGATAGAATAATATAAAAGATAATATCCAGAACAGAAGAAATCACAGAGATACAGATCCAGAATTCTAAGTGTCTAAATAAATACATATCCTAAAATCTCAGAATCTATATACAGTAATCCATGAAAGTAAAGACATCCTAATCTAAAGGAGTGTCATCCACTGCTAGTGGATCCTGCTGCTGGTCCAAGTCCGGACGCTCATCTAATGTAGCTCCGTAGTAGGTAGGGCAGAACGCCTCAGCCTCGTCCTCTGTAATATTTCAACAGGTCCAGTCAGGACAGGAGCGAGCACAGTACATCTCAATAAATCATAGGAGGTCAGGATATATAATCATGCTAGAGTGTAAGATACAAGAAACTGAAGAATAATATGATAAACATGAAAGACTATAAATAAATAGCTACAGTATATAGAGAACTAACAGTGTCTAGTGATTCAGAGCATAAGATGGTTATGTAAATGGCACAATGTTGTACACGAGTAATCTACAGAGGTTGTACACGAGTAATCTACTAGATTGAATACATAACCACTTCTACTCCCCCACCCCAATCAATACACAAAGATCTAGTTAAGTTATGTTATTGCACACGAAGTATAGTCGCACACGAGATCATGTGAATACATGAATATACACAATTTCATACGATTTGTACACGAATATCACGAATACAAGGAGTACACGATGCTCACGATAAAGTACATGAATACGAGTACCCGATGTATCCGCTAAGGGGATAACATCGCACAACAAGATCCATATAGAACTAATCCGTGTTTTCAACGTGTCAGCATCATGCAAAGTAATCTAAAGCAGGAAATATACTCCTAATGCAGGATATGAAATGATCAGAGAATGTACTTGCTTGTATCCTGAGAATTTAAAGAATATCTACTGTCCGAGGAGTGGTGTCTGTCTCCTATAGAACAGTACAAGTCACTATGAGTCTATAATGATAAGAAGATGTAAATCAATACATTCTACATGAATCTAGGTCAATCTGGGCCAAAGTCAACTTTTGGTCAACTCTGGTCAACCCTAGAAGTCAAACTAGGTCAACCAAGTCAAACCTAAGTCAAACCATTCTATACTAGTCTAACTAGTCTATTCTAGGTCTAACAAGACTACACAAGACTAATCTAGACTCTATACTGACAAGCAGATACATCTATAGGCTAAGAGCCTAGGCTAGCTATTAGGCAATACCATGCCTAAACCAACCTATAACACATATCTACATGACATTTGTAATGTCCCAAATTCGTGATACGTATTTAGTGTACGTATACGTATTTTGGGCCCATATTTTATTTAGTCATGATTAGTTATCTTGGTTTATTTTGCACTGGCTTGGTTTTATTGGCATTGATAGTTTTAAATGGTTTTAATGGTTCATTGGTTTATTTTGGATTAGTGAGGCTTGGTTTATTTCATGATTCATTTGGTTTAAATTGCTAGAGAGAGAGAGAGAGAGAGTTTATTGGCCTTAACTTGGTTCACCTTGGTTTATCTTGGCTTGGTTTATTCCTGGGGTTGGTTTGGTTCGGCTATGCTTGGTTGCCTTGGTTCATCAAGAACCAAGGGGTGAACCCCCTACCTACCACCACCCATAGTATTTATTACCCTTTCTCCTTCTCTCTCTTCATTAATATCTTCTTCTTCTCCACCATTAACTCCTGTACCTACCAAGAGAGAAAGAGAGCTAGGCAAGTGCATCTTGCTTCATGGAGGAACTCGAATTTTATTGTTCCATTCTCTTACTTGCAGCATTCTAATACTCTTTAGTACTTGGCATTTTCTAGTTCCATGGCTAGATTCTTGTAGATTCAAGTTTATTTTATTTTTGAAGTTCTTGGGTTTTGATCTATTTAGCATTATTATTTTTAAGTTTTGATGGTTCCATGTTGTAGAGCATTTCGTTCTACCCTATTTTGACCTAAGGAAGTTCGGATTTGGGCTCTGGATGGAAGTTTTACGTTGCTTGGAAGCCATGGTTGCTTAGCTCTTCTTCTCGGAAAACTTGGAGAAGAAGAACAGTCTAGCCGTATGGACTCAGCCGCATAACTCTATGCGGCGAGTTCTACTGGCAGCATGGAATTCCCCAGCCGCATAAGACTTCTTGAGTACTTGACCGTATGAACAATCATGCGGCAAGTCTTTTCCAGCCGTATGTGACTTGACTCAGATCTAGCCGCATAGCCTTGCTCAGACTGAGCCGCATGAGTCCCTGTTATCCAGCCGTATGGACTTCTGAGTTCCCAGCCGCATAAGTTCCTTTATTTCCTGAGCCGCATGGGACTACTCGTTTCCAGCCGCATAAGGACTAGTCTCTCCTGGCCGCATATGACACATCTACCACTGGCCGCATAAGCACCACATTCCTGAGCCGCATGACCCTTGCTTGGACCCAGCCGCATGGAGCTTGTTCTTGAGCCGCATGAGACCCGTCACCCTGAGCCGCATGAGATGTGCTGTCTCAGCCGCATGAGAACCCCCAGACCCAGCCGCATGGAGCTTGTTCTTGAGCCGCATGAGACCCGTCACCCTGAGCCGCATGAGATGTGCTGTCTCAGCCGCAAGAGAACCCCAGACCCAGCCGCATGGACTTCTTAATCCGGGCCGCATGACCCTGATTAATCCCAGCCGCATATGCATCTTTTATTTCCTGAGCCGTATGGGCTTCTACTGAACCGCATGCGCTCACCTAATTGAGCCGCATGTGTCTTGCCCTTCTCTTGGCCGTATGAGGTTGAGTCCCTTATCAGCCGCATGCGCCTGATACCATCCAGCCGCATGGGCTGTTTCCTTCCCAGCCGCATGAGATCCATCCTGACCGCATATGCTTTAGCTGCATGGCTCTTCTATAGCCCTGAATATTGATATTTTATTAGATATTTTACGTCCATCCTTACGCCTTTTGTCCTGACCTTGAAAATTATGAATTCATTTGATATGTTTGGAATTGATAATTGAGTATGACGTGATAGTGACCCGTAGTGGTGCACTCCTGATATAATAACCTGACATGACCTGATAGTGGCCCGTCGTGGTGCACTTCTGACTAGTACACTTGGCATGATAACCTGACATGATTATCTCGAATAGCTGTTGCGACGGCTACCTGACATGACCTGACCTGTATAATTAATCCTGACACCGTAGGCGATTGTGCTTGTACAAATAATCCAGTCCTGTCTTGCATCATGTCTAGGAGGGGACTCCTGAGTACCACGGTCAGGAGTACCTACTAAAATGGACTAAGGTTAATGACTAGTATAATTCATTAGACATGAAGAGATGTTTCCCAGTTACAGGCGATCCCGTTATCCCGGCCGCAAATGTTTGGACTTGTAGCCTGCCGACGAGTAGGGCACATTTCCAGCCCACTGTTATGTGGGGCACCCGCCATTGTCACTTAAATGATTGAACTCTATTGTCACCCTAATGTATTGTACTCTCTAAATTGTCACTATCATGATTGCCTGGATAACCTGGATAGCTGCAGGGCCTGTGACTACTTGGAGTATCTCATTGCATCTTGCTAGTAACTAGGATTGTGATAACCCTAGTTAGTTAATGTAGAAAGCCGTAGGCAATGATTGGCCGTGATTGATTGGATGGAGTCTAGTCCAGTATAGTATTGTCTAGAAGTGATTGATTGCAAGATTGTACCAGAATGATTGAATGATTGTCACTCCAGATTGTTACTATAATGATTGTCACTCCAGATTGTTACTATAACGATTGTACTCTAGCATATTGTACTCTTCACTGTCACTTTTATCATTGTACTCTCTCCTTTTCACCTTAATGATTGGCACCTTTAGCAATAAATGATCAGAGACTAAGTTCTGTTCAGGCGAAGGGTTATAATCTCGGTCCTTGTTTGGTTTAAGGATTGTAACCTGGCTTCCGGAATAGTACATTCGTCTTCTCTTCATATATTGTCCAGCTATAATTTATTTAGCACGATTCTCCAGTTCTTTTATGTCAATGATGCTTCTCTTAATTATTTTCTCGGATTGGGGCAAGTGCATTGGTAGTGTACAAACCTCAATCTGTGTTACTCATTGTTTTCATACATGTTGAATGCTAATGATTTGTTGGTTTTAGTTCTTAAGTGAAGCCTCCTTTGTGGCACTTGCTCTTTCTGGGGTCTGACCCAGCTGGTTTTGTATGGCCAGATACCGGAGCAGCACCAAAGGATCCCCCTACTTTCCAGCCCGATGGTGGTCACCAGGCGTAACCAGGGCATCGAGTGGGTTTCTTTTGTTCTCCCACTGTAATATTATAAATTATTCTTTTGAGGCGTTTAGCCGACGAGCAAGTGTTAGCTCGATTTTACTTACTTACTGTCTGCCTACGGGCTGTAACATGATCGACAAGCCCCGGGGGTTGATCATGTATGACTGAACTCTTGCTAGTCCTCACATTTTGTAACGACTAGCTTCATGATCATTCCGAATATATAATGTATGGGACGCCTTACTATTATGTATTTGGTGGTCTGATATCTTGTAACTATCATTAGTTGGTTGAGATTGAGGCAATAGGCTATCTATGACCTTAAGAGACTGATGGATTGTAGTAAAACCCTCACATATCTCGACAGCCGTGACCGTATAGCGGTGTGGATTCCATTCCGTTATACGTAGCTGGCTATGTCTACCCCCGCTCTCCAGTATTCTGGTTCTGGGGCGTGACACGGTTTAAGTGGTGGCCCATGCAGGTCTTGTTAATCAAGATGTGTGAGGGTTTACCGAATAGATGTCTCAATCAGTACTCGCCCTTGATCTCTGCTCGTATCCTCTTGATTCCTGAAATTCTTGTCCTGATCACATACTTGTAATCGTTGATCTGTCCTGGTCCTTCCTTATTGTTACCATGTCGTCTTTTTCAGCGGCATTGAACCTGGACCTGCCGATCAGCAAGGCGGATCACCTCCCGTGGACCAGCAGCAACCAGGAGATCAGGCCCAGCACTCAGCAGCAGCCTCCCGAGCCGTGCCTCCTGGAGAACCAGTACCGCCAGTTCAGCCCGTCCAGCCAGCAGGGTCAGAGGATGGAGGATTGGTAGGACTCATCCGTGAGTTGCTTTCGTCCCAAGATCGTCAGGGAGATGCCCTACACCAAGTAGTACAAGATGCTCTGAATAGAAGTGGTCCTGGAGGGAACAGTACGGTCAACAGTTTCAAGCGCCTGAACCCTCCCTTCTTCGATGGCAGCGAGGATGCCATTGCTGCCGATGCTTGGCTACAAGATATAGAAGTGATTCTCGAAGTCGCGAAGATTCCAGAAGACGAGAAGGTGGCTGTGGTGCGCCTA
Organism: Iris pallida; assembly: GCA_029216955.1. Classification (NCBI taxonomy): domain Eukaryota; kingdom Viridiplantae; phylum Streptophyta; class Magnoliopsida; order Asparagales; family Iridaceae; genus Iris; species Iris pallida. The sequence goes on along the minus strand of JANAVB010039848.1, from coordinate 104,733 downwards.
CAGTTATTGGATCTAGCCCGCAGTTGGTGGGCCGCACAAACAGTGGGATTGGCAACACCTATCTCCTGGGCAGTGTTCAGCGAGAAGTTCCAGACCAAGTATTATGATGCAGTGGCTCGATATGACTTGCAGACCAGGTTCAGTAATCTTAAACAGATGGGGAGGACGGTCGACGGTTATGCGGTCGAGTTTTCCAGACTCAGTCGGTTTGCTCTCACCTTGGTGGCAACCGAGTTTGACAGAGCGCAGAGGTTCCAGCAAGGACTCCACCTGGAGATTATATTGGCAGTAGAACAGTTCGAGCATCAGACCTATGATGCGGTGTTGCAAGCAGCAAGGAGGCACGAGTATACCTCCCAGAGAATAGTGAACTGGACCGGAGGTCGGAAGCGGTCCCATAATCAAATAAATCAGTCTTCAGCCCCAGCCCCGGCAGCCAGGGCTTTGACTATCGGAGCTCCGAGGCGAGCGGCCTCAGTGACGTCGGTTCAGCACTCAACCCCGACGTACTCTCAGCAGAAACAGAAGCAAGCGCAGTCCTCCGTCGTGGGCTGTTCTTATTGTGGGAAGCCTGGACACGTGGAAGCGGAGTATCGCAAGGCGTTGGGATTGTGTTTATTGTGTGGAGCACTGGAACATAGGGTGGGGTCCTGCCCATTCAGAGTTGATTCAGCATCGACAGTATCTAGTCCCTCGGTTAGGGGACCAGCACCAGCACCAGCTCCAGTTCACCAGCAACAGCAGTTTCCATTCCCGAGGCCATTGCCGACTCAGGCCCAGACCTTCCAGCAACAGAACCCGCGGCAGTTTGCCTTAGCCCAGGCTCAGGTTCAGAATTGGCCAAGAGGTATATGTGTCCTCTCATCTTGCTTTTCTACCGTCATTATGCGGGGTACATGACGTATTTCATGTTTCCTAATTGCGACGGAACATCTCGGACCCGAGCCATATCCTAGGTCATTCGAAACTAGTTATTGGTACCAACCTTTTCGTATAAGGATAGGCCCGTGTCCATGTTTGACTAAGGAGAGAGACCTCAAGCGCAAGACTATCAGTTTAGTCTGTGTTGCTTAGAGTCATCCCTCTTTGGGAGAGTCAAACTTGGGAGCATGAGGATGATATCTGATCAGGTCATCCCGGCTGGTTTGACTCGTAAGGTGTAATATCTTTCTTATGCCTTACGTTTCGAATCTTTGCTTGCATGAATGATTGTATGATTGATTAGTAGTGGTAGATTGCCTATGATAGAATAGCTTTTCCTTACATCTCTAGCCTCTTGATTAAATTCCGAGGACAGAAATTTTTTAAGGTGGGTAGGATGTAATGTCCCAAATTCGTGATACGTATTTAGTGTACGTATACGTGTTTTGGACCCATATTTTATTTAGTCATGATTAGTTATCTTGGTTTATTTTGCACTGGCTTGGTTTTATTAGCATTGATAGTTTAAATGGTTTTAATGGTTCATTGGTTTATTTTGGATTAGTGAGGCTTGGTTTATTTCATGATTCATTTGGTTTAAATTGCCAGAGAGAGAGAGAGTTTATTGGCCTTGACTTGGTTCACCTTGGTTTATCTTGGCTTGGTTTATTCCTGGGGTTGGTTTGGTTCGGCTAGGCTTGGTTGCCTTGGTTCATCAAGAACCAAGGGGTGAACCCCCTATCTACCACCACCCATAGTATTTATTACCCTTTCTCCTTCTCTCTCTTCATTAATATCTTCTTCTTCTCCACCATTAACTCCTGCACCTACCAAGAGAGAGAGAGAGAGCTAGGCAAGTGCATCTTGCTTCATGGAGGAACCCGGATTTTATTGTTCCATTCTCTTACTTGCAGCATTCTAATACTCTTTAGTACTTGGCATTTTCTAGTTCCATGGCTAGATTCTTGTAGATTCAAGTTTATTTTATTTTTGAAGTTCTTGGGTTTTGATCTATTTAGTATTGTTATTTTTAAGTTTTGATGGTTTCATGTTGTAGAGCATTTCGTTCTACCCTATTTTGACCTAAGGAAGTTCGGATTTGGGCTCTGGATGGAAGTTTTACGTTGCTTGGAAGCCATGATTGCTTAGCTCTTCTTCTCGGAAAACTTAGAGAAGAAGAACAGTCTGGCCGCATGGACTCAGCCGCATAACTCTATGCGGCGAGTTCTACTGGCAGCATGGAATTCCCCAGCCGCATAAGACTTCTTGAGTACTTGACCGCATGAACAATCATGCGGCATTTTCCAGCCGTATGTGACTTGACTCGGATCTAGCCGCATAGCCTTGCTCAGACTGAGCCGCATGAGTTCCTGTTATCCAGCCGCATGGACTTCTGAGTTCCCAGCCGCATAAGTTCCTTCATTTCCTGAGGCGCATGGGACTACTCGTTCCTAGCCGCATAAGGACTAGTCTCTCCCGGTCGCATATGACACATCTCCCGCTGGCCGCATAAGCACCACATTCCTGAGCCGCATGACCCTTGCTTGGACCCAGCCGCATGGAGCTTGTTCTTGAGCCGCATGAGACCCGTCACCCTGAGCCGTATGAGATGTGCTGTCTCAGCCGCATGAGAACCCCCAGACCCAGCCGCATGGAGCTTGTTCTTGGGCCGCATGAGACCTGTCACCCTGAGCCGCATGAGATGTGCTGTCTCAGCCGCATGAGAACCCCCAGACCCAGCCGCATGGACTTCTTAATCCGGGCCGCATGACCCTGATTAATCCCAGCCGCATATGCATCCTTTATTTTCTGAGCCGCATGGGCTTCTACTGAACCGCATGCGCTCACCTAATTGAGCCGCATGTGTCTTGTCCTTCTCTTGGCCGCATGAGGTTGAGTCCCTTATCAGCCGCATGCGCCTGATACTATCCAGCCGCATGGGCTGTTCCCTTCCCAGCCGCATGAGATCCACCCTGACCGCATATGCTTTAGCCGCATGGCTCTTCTATAGCCCTGAATATTGATATTTTATTAGATATTTTACGTCCATCCTTACGCCTTTTGTCCTGAACTTGAAAATCATGAATTCATTTGATATGTTTGGAATTGATAATTGAGTATGACGTGATAGTGACCTTAAGTGGTGCACTCCTGATATAATAACCTGACATGACCTGATAGTGGCCCGTCGTGGCGCACTCCTGACTAGTACAATTGGCATGATAACCTGACATGATTATCTCGAATAGCTGTTGCGACGGCTACCTGATGTAGAAGCATGGAAAATATTAGAATAAAGACATAAATGGCCCATGCGGTTTTGGGTAGCCCTATGCGGCCCAAAAGAAGACCCTCAGACTCATGCGGCTCGGGGATGAATGCGGTTCAGCAGGAATATGCGGCTCAATTGACGACACGTGTGACCCCCTCCCACAGTTGGCCACTGGAGTAATGGCCTCATTTAATGCTCTGACACGACTCGACGGCTGTCTCTGACATAAAGTATCATAATGGCTCTGCCATAATGACAGACTCTTCGGGAAAAGAAGAAAAATCTCTGACCCGATCTAACAAAAATCCTAGATTGCCACGTGGCAAAAGTCTCATGCGGCTCGGATAGAGAACAGCTTCATGCGGCTCATTGAGGAATCATTCTAATATGATTAACAAAAATCCGCCATATGCGGTCCACCCATAGCCCGGTCTATGCGGCTCAACACCACGCTAATTCATGCGGCCCACAGAAACTATGCATATGCGGCTCATGGAGAGATCGTCCCCTGCGGCTCGCAAAGATTATGCATATGCGGCTCATGGAAAGTTCGTCCCCTGCGGCTCGCAAAGATTATGCATATGCGGCTCATGGAAAGTTCGTCCCCTGCGGCTCGATGAGGCATTGACTCATGCGGCTCACGAGGAGTATCCCCCTGCGGTTCAAGTGTTGGTCACCCTATGCAGCCCTGGCAGGATCTTCAATTAAAAAACGTGGCACTGAAGATGCAACAGAATCCCAACGAGAATATTCGACATCATCATCATAATTGCCGAGATCAGGGCATATCATTCATCATCAAGCCAATAGGACACGTGGCGAGCAATCAAATATTGGCATAATCAATCACGAAGATTTAAAGCAGTCAGCATTAACTGCTCATAAGATTTGGTGCTATCCGCATTAGTGGTCGAGATTCATTATGATCAGGATCAAGGGCCCAGATAGAATGAAGGAGCGCCGACATTCCAAACAGATAATCATCAGCAAACCCTAATGATCCTACCCCACTCTTATAAATAGCCAGCATCATTCCCATGTAAAAAAAGGTCGGCAACAAAAGAATAAAAAAATAAGAAGAGAGAGATCTACACAGAGAGAGCTCCTCCTTTTCTTGATAATCACAGAGAGAGAGAAGTCAGGAGAGCAACCCGAGGAGAGTAAGGAGAGCCTTTCTTCGTCAACGCCGAGCAGATCTTCCCCGAGCCAAGGCTGCATACCGATCGTCCAAGGAGTAAGGCAGAGCGGCCGTCGCTTTCCCGAGCCTCTATCGTCACCCCCCAGAATCAAAAATAAACAATCGTACTTAGTCTGCTGTACCTAGGTTTTCGTCCCTAGGCTTTCTTTGTACGAGCGAGTTTGTATTGTGAGTCTAAGTTCAGTCCTATGATAATTGTTCTATTCTTTTACAATCAATGGCAAACACGATGGCGACTCTGCTGGGGACTAACTTCTCCACGGCTGAGGAGTTGGTGACGCAATCGGATGCAGCCAAACTTGGCTCCACACAACAGAAGATGGTCGTCCGCTTCGACCAACAGGCGTTCGAAGAGATGCACTCTGAAGGCAGCGCTGGCCCGGTCCAGAAACGCACCCGCACCACGAAGGCTCGCAAAGAGTGGAGGCCAAAGTCATTTGCTCCTCCCCAAGCCCTCGATGGGATACCCTCGGTCGCTCAAGACGGTGAGAAAGATTCTCCTGCGGCCCCACTTCAGATCGCAGACACCTCTGCTGTCCCCAAGTCCGGCAGAAGAAAACACTATGATGCTGGACTTGCAGGGGCAAAGAGGGTCTCTGCTCAACCTGAACCACAGAGGGGTATTAGCCGCAGAAAGAAAATCCATGCGGCCACAACCGTCAACCACACGAAGAAAACTCATGCGGCCACTTCTGTCAGCCGCATAACTTATGCAGCTACAGTTTCCAACCGCATGGATGAGATTCCTGCGGCTAGTAAAGTCAACCGCTTGCAGAAAACCCATGCGGCCATAGATGCCAACCGTATGCGGACAGCCTGCACGGCCGTGACTCCTAACCGCATAAGAACTCGTCCCACAACAGAAGACAGTCGCATGCAGATAGCCTGCACGGCACCCAACGCTAGCCGCATAGCGTCTCTACCGCGCTTCTCTCGATCAGTTTTCGATCGACTCTCATGCGGTCCTAACTCTGATCACTTTCTGGATGAAAATCCAGACTCTGTGATACCTAATGTGGACTCTTCCTATTACGCACCCACAAGTGCTAAAAAGAAAAAGTCTAGGGCAGCGCGGGCTCATCAAGTCCAGACAGCTGCCCCAACCTCTGACTATCGGGGCGTCCCGCTGAGTATCACGCGGGCCTCTGACGGGAAGTTGTATAAAACCACTCGAGTCCAGCCCCCGGCGGCAAACGGACAAAGTGGTCCCTCTGACCTGCGTGAAGCTATCCTCCACAAACGCAAGGAAAGAGAAGGAGCCTCAGCGTGCAGAGAGTCCTCACAGAGACGTCACTGCACCCAGATTATCGTCAACTGCTGTTGCAACAATACGGCAGTAACGGAAGACCGGCCATCCGTCTTCCAAAGATTACAACATCCGAGCTCGGAAGACGAGGCACCTCCCGTTGCCTCCTGCAATTCCGCGTGGAAAGTCCCCGTGGAGGGGAGAGGGAAGAAGACAAGCATCTCCAGCCCAAAGGTGTCAACTATTGCAGCTAAGAAGCCGTCGTCTAAAGGATTATCCTCTACTGGAGTATTCCAACACACCCGATCAAAGACGAAAACTGCTACAGTAGGAAGTTTGCCGTCTACGTCATTGGGGGTCGTCGGAACTGGGGGTAGCACTCCTCCAAACCTCCACGACAACCCGACATTCCAAGAAGATGGACTGGAGGAAGCAAATCCTCCGACGGATACAACAGATACCGACGTCCCCGAGGACGTCCTAAACGAAGCAAGCTCTGAAGCTGGGGGTACTGTTCCTTCCGAGTCCGAACCTGAAGAGAACATCCCCACACATCCTGATGATTTTTCGATGCATGAGTATGACTCGGAGGGCATGTCCACCACTTCTCCTTCTGTCACTCCTCACGTGAGGACGGTATTCATGACGGACAACAGCCAAGGTGGTTCCGGCGATTGCCAACGTATCGACACTTTGGAGGCCATACTGCACGCCTTGGTCAAGTCTGTAGACGAGATCAAAGCAGCGCTTCCTACTCTGCAGGGAGTGTCACCTGGTCAGACAAGCACGGGTCCCGCGAACAACATAGATTCAAATTCAGCGGCACCAAACCCGGGCAATAATGCTCCCGAGATAACGGCCCCTACCGCGACAGATGAGGCCCGAGAAGTAAGGAGAGAGGTTCAGGAGCTTCGAGCGATGTTCCACGCCCGAGAAAATTCTCAAGACCTCAGAATACGGCAACCATACCCAGCTGAATGGAGGGATGTGCCCTTTCTCCCAAGATATAAGCCGTTCAATATCAACCCATATGATGGTAAGACTTCAGCAAGCCAGTACATCACTTACTTTGAGGTCACTACCGACCATCTGCCCCATGATGACGCCATCCTCACACGGTTATTCATTGGGGCACTGGAAGGAGTCGCCTTCGATTGGTACCGCAACCTGCTAGATAATTGCATCCACTCCTTCGCTGGCTTCAAGCGCTTGTTCTTGGAGAGGTTCTATGAGGTAGGGCAGGACGTCACGATGTCTACCCTCATGGACGTCGTCCAAGGAGAGAAAGAGCTGACAAGGAATTACATTGAGCGGTTTCGTCAAACCGCAATGAAGTTACCATCTGGCAACCCGGACTCTTCCTTGATTGAAATTTGCCAAAAGAGACTACTCCCAACAATTAGTCTCTGGATGGGCGAAAGTCAATTCAAGGACTGGAAGGCCTTTATCATCAGCACTACAAGTGCCGAGGAACGATTGAAGAAAGCTCGCCAACTGGGGTTGCATATCTCAGAGGGAGAGAGCAAGGGGAAGCGTCCCAACGCCAGCAACGACAATGGGGGTAGCCCCTCCAACAACCGGGACAACAAAGGCAAGCAGGCCATGGTGACCGATACAGCCCAGAAGCCCGAGCCACAGCCAGCAGACAAACAATGGCCTCAAATCACTTATTCTTTCGAAGACGGCCACGTCAAGCCTATCTTAGACATGCTTATACAAGGAGATAGAATTCAGCTTCCTCCACCAAGGCGGGAACCTCGGCCTGCTGATTTGGAAAATCCGAAGTTCTGCCATTACCACCGCTACGTCCACCATGCTACACACGACTGCTACCAACTGAAACGGTATATCCAGAACCTCATCGATTCGAACGCTCTGGCTATCGACTTTGAGGAGGTAACCGTAGCAGCCAACATGGTGTCCGTACAATTCGGCAATTTCCCTCCAACAGAGACTCAAGACGGTGTCATACCCATCCCTCTGGTAACGATGGAAATCACTAATCTTTTGCCTGCCCGTGATCAAACTCCCGGCCTAGTACCCCTCACCACATCACGAGGGGAAATCATGTGGGTCCATCCGGACCTAGTCCACGAGGTGACTCAGCCCACTTTACCTTCTAAAAAGAAAAGTGGAAAGGTCAGATCATGTCGCACCGCCACGGCAGAGGAGGAGGAAGTCTCAGCCGTCACTACTCGATCTGGAGCACAAGCCCAACCAGTGGCCGAGAATCCGACTAATGATCAGCAGCCCACAAACGCTGATACTCCGGGACCGGCTCAGCCTTCGACGACCGACAAGCCTAGGCCGAAGGAGACTCGCTTCGACAAATCCCTCCGAAAGGAGACACCTCAGGGGCTGGAGAGGCCCTACAACTTCGACATCTTAGCGCAATTGGCTAATACACCGGCCAAATTGTCCTTGTATAAACTCCTGAGGCTCTCAAAGGATGTCCGCACTGCTCTAAGTGAGGCGCTCCAAAATGCCGACGCATACTTGGCTCAGGTCAACCTCACGGGAGATAATCAGCCTACAGATCTCCAAGATAGTGCGTGTACAGGTGCAATGCCCAATATCATCTTCTCTCTGCAAGATATGCTCATCAAAACTAACCTGCATGATCGCCCGCTATACTACACTGGATACATCGGCGACGTAAAGGTGGACCGAATGCACATTGATCCTGGGTCCTCCATAAGTATCATTCCGAAGGGTCTGCTACATCATCTTCGCATTCCAATGCATCGCCTGACGCCTACAAGCACCGCCATTAGCGGTTTCAATTCGGACAGGAGCTACCCAATAGGGAAGATTCGCTTAAAATATCAGATTGGCGATCTCCAATCAGAAGTCACCTGCTACGTCATAGATGCCGACACTTCTTACAATATCCTTCTGGGGCGGCCTTGGATACACGATTACATGATCGTGCCTTCCACGCTACACCAGTGCTTCAAATATGTCGATAAGCACGGCTTCGTGAGGAGAGAGTTTGCTGATATCGATCCCTTCAAGGGGGTCGAATCTTATTACTCAGACTCCTGTCTGTACGAAAAATCAAAGAAGCATCTGATCGAGGAGGAGGTGCAAGCTCACACCAAGACAACCACAAGATCAGAAGAACCCCTGACGATCCACCTCCAGGCTCACAAACCGGGCAGTTCTGCACCCCTTACGGCTACTCTGCGTAAGGACGCAATCAGTCTATCGACGCAAGAAGAGCAGATGAGAATCCGGCTGCCGAGGTCTGGCCAAGTGTCGAGACCCACACCAGGGCCTTTTACCATCAAACTACCGAGAGTCGGTCAGCTCCAAGCGGAGAAACTCAATCCCTCCGACAGACCGCTCACGATACGTCTTCCTAAAAAGGGCCGTCACCCCGACGCGAGGTCTGACACTTCCAGCGAACCAGCCACTCCTCGCCCCACGTCAGATACCAAGCTGGGGGTTGCTAGTCTACCAACAACTCCACGACCTGCTCCGCTGGTCGAGCCTCTGAAGATCAAGCTGACAAGGTCGCTCTCTCAGTCTTCATTTATACAGGGGGTGGCCGAAGAAGAACTAGAATTAGCCAAGTATGTGGCTGCCCACTCCGATACCCCTTCCGCGGATGATGTAATCCCTCTCGAGAAGATACATTATTTTATCAATAAAGGGCTATCTTTGAATTACATCGAGCTCAACAAGCTATGTACAATGTATGCTATGGACCACGGTATAGGCACTCACCTACACACACAAGTGAAAAATGTATATACCACAATCCAGCTTACTCCGGCAGAAGACGCTTACCGAATAGTCGAGGGAGGGGACCACCCTATTATCTTCGGACGGAAAGACGATCCGTACCCCTTCACCATAAAAGAAGTCAATCTTGGGTCAGATACCAGGAGATTGCCTCTATACCTTTATAGTCCCCAGTCCAAATACCTCATGCAGAAACAAGGATATGATCTAGAAACTACACCAGGTTTGAATTACGGTACCGGACGACGACTACCTTTGAAGCCCCCAGTACCGTCTGGTAAACCACGGGACTACTATAGCAAAACTCGATGTGGACTAGGGTATGTAACTCCCACAACGACTCCAGAGAGTTCAGATGAAGAATGTGATTGGCAGTTACACTCAACCGGGTCACCAACTTTCGACTCAGACACAAGCATTGGGGACATATTCAGACAAGTCCTATCAGTCAACATGGCATTTGCCGACGCTTACGAAGAAGACGAGGACATTCCTAAAATCCTCGAGCTTGAGCCGTGGGCCCAACAGTTAGACGCACAATGGGAAAAGCGGTTCGAGCTAAGAGAACCTCCTACAGAGGATGAAGTTATGCAGGTCAACCTCGGCACCGAATCCTCTCCAAAGCCAATCTTCGTCAGTAAAAGCCTAACAGACGAGGAACGAGAATCACTGCTGGAACTCATCAGAGAATACATTGACGTATTTGCATGGAGTTACGAAGACATGCCGGGATTAGATCCCGATATTGCTCTCCATAAACTCAATATACGGCCGGATGCAAAGCCAGTCAAGCAGCAGCAACGACGCTTCCGCCCGGGCGTCATGGACGCAATCGAAGCCGAAGTCAACAAGCTGATAGCCAGCGGCTTCATCCGTGAGGAGCAACACCCTGACTGGGTCGCCAATATAGTCCCGGTCCTTAAGAAGAATGGGAAGATCCGAATCTGCATCGACTTCCGTAATCTAAATGAGGCATGTCCGAAAGACGAATTTCCCCTCCCGATTACGGACATCATGATTGACAACACATGCGGCTTCGAACGTATGTCATTCATGGATGGATTCTCGGGATACAATCAAATCAAGATGTCCCCCGACGATGAGAAGCACACATGATTTAGAATACCAATCGGCACATACTGTTACACAGTCATGCCATTCGGTCTAAAGAACGCTGGTGCCACATATCAGCGGGCTATGAGTATTATTTTCAGAGAACATTTGCGCAAAACAGTGGAATGTTACGTCGACGACATCGCTGTCAAGAGTCGCCGTAAGGAGGATCATCTGCAAGATCTGAGAACGGTATTCGACCTGATGCGAGCCCACAACCTGAAGATGAACCCTACAAAGTCATTCTTGGGCGTATCCAGCGGGAAGTTCTTAGGTTTCATCATCACTGCACGGGGTATCCATGTAGACCCTGAGAAAACCAAGGCAATAATGGATATGGGTCCCCCGAAAAATCTCCGCGAACTTAGAGGCCTCCAAGGGAGGCTAGCCTATATCAGAAGGTTCATTTCCAATCTCTCCGGACGATGTCGGCCGTTCACACACCTCATGAAGAAGGGAGTCTCATTCGTATGGGACGAAGAATGCCAACGCGCTTTCGACGACATCAAAGAATATTTGTCAAATCCTCCAGTCCTGGTGGCCCCGGTCCCTGGAAAACCATTCTTGCTCTATGTACGAGCAATGGAACACTCCCTCGGTGCCCTGCTGGCACAAAATAACGACGCAGGACACGAACAGGCCATATACTACCTCAGCCGAATGATGGTCGGGCCCGTACATCGATACACTGCCGTGGAGAAAGAATGTCTCGCCTTGGTATTCGCCATTCAAAAGACGCGGCATTATGTTACAGGACAAACCATACATGTGATCTCACAGGTAAATCCCCTCAGGGTCCTCATGACTAAACCAGGGGCGCTCAGCTCTCGCCTCGCTACATGGGCAATACTGCTATCCCCATATCATATGATCTTCGTCCCACAGAAGGCTGTCAAAGGCCAAGCCCTGGCAGACTTTTTGGCGGCCCATCCAGGATCGGGGTCATCCAGAATATACGAGGAAATCCCAGATGAGGTCGCCGATTCTAATACAACCACCCACGACAACATATGGAGGATGTTCTTCGATGGCGCTTCAAGAACCGGACCCAAGGGAAATATCGTCGTCGGGGTCGGAGTAGTATTGATCTCTCCTACCGGGCTAGTGATCAATCGCGCCTACTCTCTCACGGAACCCTGTTCCAACAATGTGGCCGAGTACAACGCTTTGGTCATTGGCCTCCAACTCGCAAAGGAGCTGGGTGTAGAATATCTCGAAGCATACGGCGATTCACAATTAATCGTCAATCAGATTCGGGGGTCGTACGAAGTCTGCCATAAAGACATGATCCCCTACCACCAAATAGCAATCAACATTATCTCCTCATTCGAGGGATTCTTCATCGAACACGTCCCCAGACTTCAAAATATCGAAGCCGATGCCCTAGCAGGCCTTGCCGCTTCCTTAGCAGTGCCGAACCAGGCGCATCACTCGGTTGAGGTGATAGGCCACGAACTAGTTTGTCCCAAGAACAATATTCAATTCGTGGCGAGCTATTCCGCCCAAACGGTCGACGAAACACCAGACTGGAGACAGCCGTTCATTGACTTCGTCGTATACGATATCCTCCCGGAGAATCCAAGGGAAGCCACCTCCATCAGACGGCGTTCTCTCAGATTCTTCTACGACACAGAGACAAAGATGCTGTACCGACGATCCTACGACGGATTATTACTCCGGTGCTTATCAAACGCAGAAGCCAAAGAAGCTGTACGAGAAGCTCACGACGGTGTCTGTGGGGCCCATCAGCCTGGCCCTAAGCTACAGGACCGCCTTCGCCGTATGGGCTACTACTGGCCCACGATGGTGGCAGACGCAATAGACTATGCCAGAAAATGCAAGGCTTGCCAAGTCCACGCGGACTTCATTCACCAACCATCCGAGTTTCTACATCCAACGGTGGCATCCTGGCCATTCGAAGCATGGGGAATGGATATCATTGGTCCAATCACCCCACCTTCCTCCCGAGGACATCGCTTCATACTTGCGATCACCGACTACTTCTCCAAATGGGCGGAAGCCGTCCCACTCGCAGAAGTTAAGACTTCAAACGTGATCAGCTTCCTTAAGCATCACGTCATCTACCGCTTCGGACTGCCACGGAGGATCATCCATGATAATGGTCCGCAGTTTGCAAGCCATGCATTCTATCGATTCTGCGACAAACACCGCATTCAGAATGTCGCTTCGACACCATATAACCCGGCAGCAAACGGGTTGGCAGAGGCATTCAATAAAACAATCATCAAACTCCTCAAGAAGTTTGTCTCCTCCAACAAACGCGACTGGAACGAGAAGCTCGGCGAATGCTTATGGGCTTATCGTACCACGGTTCGAACAGCTACTGGGAATACACCATTCTCTTTAGTATACGGGAGTGAGACAGTCCTCCCACTGGAAACTCAGATTCCCTCACTTCGCGTCGCCCTCACTTATCAATTGACAACGGATGATAACTATCGACGCCGATTACAAGAGTTGGAGGCCTTAGACGAAAAGCGCCTCCTAGCCCAGCAAAGGATCGAGCTATACCAAGCACGTATCTCAGGAGCCTTCAACAAGAAGGTCAAAATCAGAACATTCCAAGTGGGCGATCTCGTTCTGGCAGTCCGGAGACCAATGGTCATGACTCACAAGACCGCAGGCAAGTTCCAGCCAAAATGGGAAGGTCCATTTGTCGTCGAGGCCGTGTTCTCCAACGGCGTCTACCGCCTCGCCAAGCAGAATGGGGACTTGCTTTTGTTGCCCGTCAACGGCAAGTTTCTGAAGAAATACTATGTTTAGACACCATTCTCCAAATTATCGAGTCATGTACCCTCTTAGTACCCCTGAACTCGCACCCACCATTTTCCAAATTATCGAGTCATGTATCCATTGATACCACTGAACCCACATACACAACATTTCAGATTACCGATCCATGCACCTGCTGGTGCCACTGAACTCTCATCGCCTCAATATTCTAGAAAATCCAAATTATGTACTTACATTCCGGTCACTCTCTCAGATAGTAAGTCACGTATAATCATACCTCTGAACTTTCTTCCTGAAAGAGATCCTCCCTCATGATCCACTACCCGCGCTCCCAGTGCACAAAAAGGGTAATCGATCCACTAATTTCCGAAACGACCATGTCCTTATTACCTCTGAGTCGTTTTCACTTCCACCAAAAACAAATCGCCCCTTCGCATAGAACTTCCATGTCCTCCTACCTCTGAGTAGTTCTATGCACCCCTTCTTCATTGAGCCCACTCCTGCCATGTCCTCATTACCTCTGAGTGGGAAGGCTCCGTCGAAGAAATCACCATATTTGCCATGTCCACATTACCTCTGAGCAAGTATGTTGGTTCCCTTTCAACCTATTATCTGTACCCACAACCGGAGTGCGACAAGGATAATAGGTCCACAAATGTCCTCTGTTGACCACAAATGTCCCCTGTTGACCACAAAATGTCCTCTGTTGACCACAAATGTCCTCTGTTGACCATAAATGTCCTCTGTTGACCACAAATAGCTTCCGTAAAGTCTCTCCTGCCATGTTCTCATTACCGCTGAGCAGGAAGATTTCACGATAAAACCTTCACGTTTGCCATGTCATCATAACCTCTGAGCAAATGTGATTGGTTTCCTTTCATCCCATTATCCGTATCCTGAACCAGGGTACGCCAAGGATAATAGGTCCACAAATATCCCTTGCCAAGCTTCTTAGCATAAATCCACCATCTTACCATGCCCCGGGAGCCCAGCTGCTCTACGACATTCCTTTCCCCAGTACCGAGAATATCCATGACCATTTTGTCGTGGCTGTCCCGGACATCCTGATCAAACTTGTTATCCGTACCTAAAACCAAGGTACGCCCAGGGTAACAAGTCCACAAATAATCCTCCGGCAAGTCCAATTCCATGAACACCACAAGAACAAGAAAGAGAAGATGAGTTGAAACATGCTCATTTATCTCAAAATTCAAAAGAGCTACATCAGTGGGGATCACATCCCTTGCAAATAAAAATATACACATATGAAAGAAAAACAAAAAGAGAAGCAGAAAAGGACAGATGGTGGATCACTGCTCCGGGGCGCATAACACCGTGAGGCGGTCCTTTATCAAGACGACCGACCGCTCAAAACTCTGTTTGGCTCGACGCTCTGCCTCCTGATTCACCACCGCCGGGTCCTCCAGATGAGCATAGGCTCGCCAGTTGTCCTCAAACTCCTTAAAAGACCGCTCCAAGGTGGCAGAGGATCGGGAAACCCGCTCGGCCTCCCGAGCAATCGACTTCTGCTCTGCACGAGCAGCTTCCCGCTCTAACTCTAGGAAGGCCAACTCCTGTTGGAGTACAAGAATCCGCTCCCGTGTGGCCGCTACTCCACGAGAAGCAGACTCTTCACGAGCCCTACAAGCCTGACTTCGACGACCCAGATGGGCATATGAAACAGAAAGCTTGTCAAGGTCTTCCCGTACAGCTGGCGCGGCAGCATCCCGAGTGAGCTTGATCTTGTCCCGAGCAGCAACGAGGCGACCCCGCTCCCGTTCAATTGCAGCGGGCAAGCCAGCCTGCCGTGTTGCCAGTAGTTGGGTCACAAGTCGATCAGCCTCTGTCAACTTGGGCTCCAGGAGCGCGGCTAACCCCATCCCGCCAGGAAGGTCCTTCAAAGTGTCAATCTGGCCCCGAGCTCCCCGTAGAGACAGAGAAAAAGGGACCCCCCGTTCCACGGCAGCGTTTATACCCCTCCCTAAGTGACGATAGAAGCTATCAACCACATCCTGCGTCACCTCGTTCAAAGCCTCCGAGGAGGCTGGTGTCAACGGGAGTGTGGCCGGCAGCACAGAAGAAGATGCAACAGAATCTGCCGCTTCGGCCACAAGAGAAACCAGCTCCACGCGGTAAGACGCTTGAACAGCGGCCAACTCCTCTTCAGCAGCCCACAGGATTTGGATGCTCGACAAGGTCGAGAAGTCGACTTTCGGAGCCGTGTCAACAGCGGAAGACGAGGCGGAAACCATTGCCAACTCCCTCCCCGTCTGCCCGGAGACGGCAGAAGGCTCTTTAACATGAGAGAGAGGAGAAGAAACATTCCTTTCGTCCGGATAATGGCCGACCGAACTCTCCCCGAGAACATCCGCGGCGGGAGGAAAAAGGTCAGGACCTGCAGGGCCAAGGCAACCATGAATCGACTTGACCCGAAGGATATGTTGATAGAGCAAATAAGCCCCTTCGGTAGTCAATATATGGCCTATCTTACCAATGGAGGAGTATGGAGGCTGAGGTTCGCTTACAGCCACCACAGCCTCCTCACCAATAGCCTCCGAATCAGGAATCAGAGAGTCATCCCCGGGAGAAGAGGTACTGAGAACGGTGTCATCTCGCTGAAGCTCAACGACCGCGGGAGCGGGCCCAGAGGAACCTTCGTTTCCCCGAGCTGATGCTTCAGCAACCCGAGAACTTCCAGCCGCCTCCGGGAGAGCTCCAGCAGAAAGGACCGCGGCGCACATATCGCTGATTAAGGCAGCAAGGGCGGGATCAACCTCGGAGGCAGTAGATGGTTCAGAAGACCCCAGTCCGTCAGACGCCTACAAAGAAAAGTGATTAAATCATATCTGCGAGAGGAAAGGGAACTACAACAAAGAAATAAATCCAATTTAGCCTTACCTCCGGAGTAGCATCGGTACCGTCATCCCTTTCGGTAATAAGCGATCCACGAGACTTAACGGCAGCTCTCTTCACGGAAAAGGTCGCTCTACTGCCAGAAGATTCGTGCCTGACTCGCTTACGTGAGGAACCAGACACAGCCGGAAGCTGTTCTTCCCTCACTCTTCCATCTTCTGTAGAAAGCAATGGGCCCTCCGCCGGTTCATCAGGGATGGGAAGCGGTTGATCTGCTACTTCTTCGCCTCCATCAAAAAGAGAATCTTCGCTGTCATCTTCCTCCCCAGCCGACTCGGAAGGTTCTGATTCAGGGAGAGGAGTCTGAAGCGCTAGTTGCTTTCTGGCCTTAGCCCCCTTTGGCTTCTCCTCTAAGCCTGTACCCACGATAAAACTGGTACTCGAATCGAAATTAATAGGAGGCTTGTTCGCCATGACATGATACAAAGCAGCCACGTATAAAATTTCCCTTAGCGTCTGAGCATCAGGGACCGAGAAGCTGGCTCGAGTATGATAAGCATCATAATGATTCCATGCCCTGACGCCATCAAGAACACTACCTTCGAAGCCCAAACCAGGATTAGGATGATCAAGGAATAACTGGCTATAACCAAACTGCCGAGAAAACCTGCTAGGTAGGTAAGGCTCCAGGTACACCCTATCGCGGTTGCGATAAACCAAATGAGCAGGACGGATGTTACGCAACCAGGTGAGCATATCCGGAGATAGAAAGTGAGGAGGTCCAGTACCATCAAGGTGTACCTTACTCACATCCTCATCAGAAAAAGGAGGAACAGACACAAAAAGGTGACACCCATCTACCCTCGCCAGCGCCCTCCGACAAGCCGGCATAGTATTGTATTCCCAAGACTGGCGATGGCATTTGAAGAGGAAAACATCTTCATCCGTAGCATCTTCTGCTATCCCGGGTCCCAGCAAAGACTTGTAATGCATCGCCAACCACGCCATCAAGTAATGGAAAGGCAATTCTACGCGCTCAAGATCCAAGGTCTTCTTACGCGCAACAACTTTGGATGAGAAGGTCCGAAGACCGTGGTGGATGCTGTACACCATGGCGGGAAGAAGGGCCAGCCTAACTCCGAACACCAGTTTAACGGCGGGAAGAATAAAATGGCGACCGATCCTCTCGATGGAACCTGCTCCTCCCGAGACGACGCAATTCCGTAACCATATCATCAAAAAGCCAGCCAGAAGTGCCTTCTCTGACATCTGCGTGGTCCCATAGTAAAAGTAGCTGAGAGAGTCAGTTTGACTCCCAAATATGTCACTCCTGGACCGCGACTTCTTGACGCCTGACTTCAAATCCTTCACCTCCACGTGCGTTTTAGGGGTTCGAGGAGTAACTCCACCAGAAGGGTTAACTTTGAAAAGGTAACTAATCCATGATGTGGTGTGGGGAGCGGTCCCTTCGGAGCTATCCGCTGTCTTTATGGCCATCTGGTGACAAGCACTATGGTGGTATAGCAACTCCCAGTATACTGCAACGAAACCTGGGAATCGTCGGTCCAAGTCCTCAAACTCCTCATTCGAAGGGGTATACACCTCGAAAGGCTCATTTCCCCAGGGGAGTTTAGAGACAGTATACATCTCATAAAGAGCAAGCCCCAGCTCCCCTACTGGTGAGAAGAATGTCCCCGTTCGCCAGCTATACATCTCCAAGAGCACCATGAACAGCGGCTTATTAATAGGGAGCCCGTGACAAGTCCCTCGAACAGCATGATAAAGTCCCACCTCACGCAAGAGTGTTCCGTAGGTCTGCAGGACCCAGGTTGTCAACTGGACCCACATAGAAGTAGGGTTTATCCAGTTCGGCAACGCTATCCTACCAACAGGATAGGACTTCTTACGGACAAGCCGATTCAAGAAGGTGTCAGCCTGAGCAAATGAGAAGTTGGGACCGTATGCATTCATGAAGGAGCCCGGGGCCAGACCCATCATATACCGAGGGACGGGATCCTTACCTGGGTACGCTGACCGCATATTCGGATTGTAATGGATGTCGCCCATCAACATCCCCGATTGAGTAGGGGTTAAGTTGTACACCATCTTCCTGTTCAACAGCACCATGTTGAACCACGATAAGGGATAATGGCGTTCCATAAAAAGGATATGGATTGACTCCCCGTCCAAAGAAAAATCCTAGTTCTCGGAAATCTCTAACACTCGAGAGTTCCCTATGATTAGAGCATCTCCAAAGAGGAATAGAGGCTTCAGGTATTTCCCATCCAGCCTCCCAGTGTTCATCATGGAACGAAGGTAATGAAGGGTTTGATTCTCGATGGCGTTCAACCTCTCCAAAGGCTCATCAGCAGGGAACTGATTCAATACATGCTTAATTAGGTCGTCAAGACGCACACCCAAAGCGAATTGATTTGAACCAACCAAAAGTTCCCCCGCAGGATTTACGGGCAGATTCACTAGAAAAAGATAAAAGAAACAAGGTCAGAAGATAGACAAAAAACAGAAGCATTTGAAAGATTATTGGAGTCTATGCGGCTCGGGTCGCCACAGCCTCATGCGGCTCATCAGCAGATAGGTCCATGCGGCTCTGCGCGTCATAGCCCCATGCGACTCTGAATTAACCAAGTCCGTACAACTCAGATTCAGAAGGGTTTATAGATTCATGCGGCTAAGCTCGACTCATACAAACCGCTGCGGCTACAAACCATCAAGTTCATGCGGTTCAAAAGTGAGCAACGCTTATGCGGCCCAAGTCGAAAACACACATGCGACACTGATCGAATGTGACAAGCTCATACGGCCATAATGGGCGAAGTGCTTATGCGGTCACATCGATATGTCTCGTATATATGGCTTGTGCATAAAGTATGCAACAGAGCCATGGCAGCAGTTAGGGTTTTTTGGAGTGACCCCCTTACCAGCGATGGGCGGGTGAACATCAGGATGGACAGCGCCTACAGCAGCCGGCGGAGGAGCGACTACATTCGTCGCCGCAGTCACCGTAGCAGCAACTGCCTTGCCCTTCGCGGCCTTCGATGCAGCAGATCTTTTGGGAGCCATGGTCGATGGATGAAGAAGGAAAACGAAGAGCGAAGTTGGCAACAGGGAATTCTAGCTAAGAAAGGAGGTAAAGAAATCCCCAAGAGCTGAAAAACTCCTATTTTAGGCGATCCATAAAGTAGAAAGACGCCTCGGATTACGCGCCGCCTCCAAAAATAAAGGCGAGAACACTTCGGTCAAGGCAAAACCGACCCTTGGGATCCTCCCCCAAAAGGCGGCGTCAAATCAAATCGAAGGCAATTAATAAAGATTTGCTCACGTGGTCAGGGCGCGTGGCAAAGAGCCTATGCGGCCAGAAGAATCTATGCGGCCGAGATGCTAATGCGGCCAGGAAGCTCAGGTAAACAGAACATCCTATGCGGCATGAACGGGGCCATGCTTCTTATTCAAAGTGTTTCAATTTTACAAATTGAAAACTTTGAAGGGGGTCCTGTAGAAGCATGGAAAATATTAGAATAAAGACATAAATGGCCCATGCGGTTTTGGGTAGCCCTATGCGGCCCAAAAGAAGACCCTCAGACTCATGCGGCTCGGGGATGAATGCGGTTCAGCAGGAATATGCGGCTCAATTGACGACACGTGTGACCCCCCCCCCACAGTTGGCCACTGGAGTAATGGCCTCATTTAATGCTCTGACACGACTCGACGGCTGTCTCTGACATAAAGTATCATAATGGCTCTGCCATAATGACAGACTTTTCGGGAAAAGAAGAAAAATCTCTGACCCGATCTAACAAAAATCCTAGATTGCCACGTGGCAAAAGTCTCATGCGGCTCGGATAGAGAACAGCTTCATGCGGCTCATTGAGGAATCATTCTAATATGATTAACAAAAATCCGCCATATGCGGTCCACCCATAGCCCGGTCTATGCGGCTCAACACCACGTTAATTCATGCGGCCCACAGAAACTATGCATATGCGGCTCATGGAGAGATCGTCCCCTGCGGCTCGCAAAGATTATGCATATGCGGCTCATGGAAAGTTCGTCCCCTGCGGCTCGATGAGGCATTGACTCATGCGGCTCACGAGGAGTATCCCCCTACGGTTCAAGTGTTGGTCACCCTATGCGGCCCTGGCAGGATCTTCAATTAAAAAACGTGGCACTGAAGATGCAACAGAATCCCAACGAGAATATTCGACATCATCATCATAATTGCCGAGATCAGGGCATATCATTCATCATCAAGCCAATAGGACACGTGGCGAGCAATCAAATATTGGCATAATCAATCACGAAGATTTAAAGCAGTCAGCATTAACTGCTCATAAGATTTGGTGCTATCCGCATTAGTGGTCGAGATTCATTATGATCAGGATCAAGGGCCCAGATAGAATGAAGGAGCGCCGACATTCCAAACAGATAATCATCAGTAAACCCTAATGATCCTACCCCACTCTTATAAATAGCCAGCATCATTCCCAAGTAAAAAAAGGTCGACAACAAAAGAATAAAAAAATAAGAAGAGAGAGATCTACACAGAGAGAGCTCCCCCTTTTCTTGATAATCACAGAGAGAGAGAAGTCAGAAGAGCAACCCGAGGAGAGTAAGGAGAGCCTTTCTTCGTCAACGCCGAGCAGATCTTCCCCGAGCCAAGGCTGCATACCGATCGTCCAAGGAGTAAGGCAGAGCGACCGTCGCTTTCCCGAGCCTCTATCGTCACCCCCCAGAATCAAAAATAAATAATCGTACTTAGTCTGCTGTACCTAGGTTTTCGTCCCTAGGCTTTCTTTGTACGAGCGAGTTTGTATTGTGAGTCTAAGTTCAGTCCTCCGATAATTATTCTGTTCCTTTACAATCAATGGCAAACACCTGACATGACCTGACCTGTATAATTAATCCTGACACCATAGGCGATTGTGTTTGTACAAATAATCCAGTCCTGTCTTGCATCATGTCTAGGAGGCGACTCCTGAGTACCACGGTCAGGAGTACCTACTGAAATGGACTAAGGTTAATGACTAGTATAATTCATTAGACATGAAGAGATGTTTTCCAGTTACAGGCGATCCCGTTATCCCGGCCGCAAATGTTTGGACTTGTAGCCTGCCGACGAGTAGGGCACATTTCCAGCCCACTGTTATGTGGGGCACCCGCCATTGTCACTTAAATGATTGAACTCTATTGTCACCCTAATGTATTGTACTCTCTAAATTGTCACTATCATGATTGCCTGGATAACCTGGATAGCTGCAGGGCCTGTGACTACTTGGAGCATCTCATTGCATCTTACTAGTAACTAGGATTGTGATAACCCTAGTTAGTTAATGTAGAAAGCCGTAGGCAATGATTGGCCGTGATTGATTGGATGGAGTCTAGTCCAGTATAGTATTGTCTAGAAGTGATTGATTGCAAGATTGTACCAGAATGATTGTCACTCCAGATTGTCACTATAATGATTGTCACTCCATATTGTTACTATAACGATTGTACTCTAGCATATTGCACTCTTCACTGTCACTTTTATCATTGTACTCTCTCCTTTTCACCTTAATGATTGGCACCTTTAGCAATAAATGATCAGAGACTAAGTTCTGTTCAGGCGAAGGGTTACAATCTCGGTCCTTGTTTGGTTTAAGGATTGTAACCTGGCTTCCGGAATAGTACATTCGTCTTCTCTTCATATATTGTCCAGCTATAATTTATTTAGCACGATTCTCCAGTTCTTTTATGTCAATGATGCTTCTCTTAATTATTTTCTCGGATTGGGGCAAGTGCATTGGTAGTGTACAAACCTCAATCTGTGTTATTCATTGTTTTTTTACATGTTGAATGCTAATGATTTGTTGGTTTTAGTTCTTAAGTGAAGCCTCCTTTGTGGCACTTGCTCTTTCTGGGGTCTGACCCAGCTGGTTTTTTATGGCCAGATATCGGAGCAGCACCAAAGGATCTTCCTATTTTCCAGCCCGATGGTGGTCACCAGGCGTAACCAGGGCATCGAGTGGGTTTCTTTTGTTCTCCTACTGTAATATTGTAAATTATTCTTTTGAGGCGTTTAGCCGACGAGCAAGTGTTAGCTCGATTTTACTTACTTACTGTCTGCCTACGTGCTGTAACATGATCGACAAGCCCCGGGGGTTGATCATGTATGACTAAACTCTTGCTAGTCCTCACATTTTGTAACGACTAGCTTCATGATCATTCCAAATATATAATGTATGGGACGCCTTACTATTGTGTATTTGGTGGTCTGATATCTTGTAACTATCATTAGTTGGTTGAGATTGAGACAATAGGCTATCTATGACCTTAAGAGACTGATGGATTGTAGTGAAACCCTCACATATCTCGACAGCCGTGACCGTATAGCGGTGTGGATTCTATTCCGTTATACGTAGCTGGCTATGTCTGCCCCCGCTCTCCAGTATTCTGGTTCTGGGGCATGACAACATTATATATATCTAATATATATTATACATATTGATATAGCTATTAATATAATATGGCAATACATATACCATATAAGCTACCTATGAGTATACTACACATTCATATATATCTATATGTATAATAGTACCCAAATATCATATAATATATAGGATATATAGATGACTTGTTTGATCAACTCAAAGGGGCGTCCATATTTTCGAAGACTGATTTGCGGTCATGATACCATCAGATCAGAGTCAGAGAGCAGGACATCCCGAAGATGGCTTTCATATCTAGATATGGGCATTGGGAGTTCCTTGTTATGCTATTTGGAGCAACCAATGCTCCGGCTGTATTCATGGATCTTATAAATTATATCTTCATGCCTTATTTGGATCAGTTTATGATTATGTTCATATATGATATCCTGGTCTACAACAAGAGTGAAGCGGAGCATGAGCAGCATCTCCGTGTGGTTCTTCAGATTCTCAGAGAGCACCGGTTGTATGTGAAGTTCAGTAAATACGAGTTATGGCTCGATCGTATTTCATACTTGGGTCATATTATCACCAGAGGAGAAGTAGAAGTAGACCCCCAGAAGATCGTGGCTATTGAGACGTGGCCAGTACCCAGTACTGTTGCAGAAGTTTATAGTTTTTTTGGCTTGGCCGGCTACTACCGACGATTTGTTTCGGACTTTGCACGGATTTTAGCACCTATGACCCAGTTGACCTGCAAAGATGTGCAGTTTGATTGGACAGCAGAATGTCAGGATTCTTTTAAGAAGGTGAAGCGAGGCTTGATAACGGCACCCATTCTCACGCTTCCAGATGGGACCGGGAGATTTTCAGTGTATTGTGATGCTTCAGGGAGAGGTTTGGGATGTGTTTTAATGCAGCATAGGAAGGTAATAGCTTATGCGTCACGTCAACTTTGTGATCATGAGAGAAATTATCCGACCCACGACTTGGAGCTGGCACCAGTAGTGTTTGTACTTAAGCTGTGGAGGCATTATTTATATGGAGATAGGGTGGAGATTTTCACCGACCACAAGAGCCTAAAGTATGTATTTACTCAGAAGGATCTTAACATACGTCAGAGGAGATGGCTAGAGCTACTTGTAGATTATGACATCAACCTGCTGTATCATCCTGGGAAGGCCAACGTTGTTGCGGATGCATTAAACAGGAGAGTCAGAGTTTATTTTCTGACAGTGCAACCAGAATTGTTAGCAGATCTTCAGAAGATGAGTGTAGAAGTTGTCCTTCCTACCAGTATGGCATTGATGGCCAGCATGCAAGTTCAGTCGAGTATAGTTGAGAGGATCAGGTTAGCTTAGTCATCAGATTCTAAGCTTCAGCAACTCTGAGCAGAGTGTGTGGCAGGACGAAGACCAGAGTTATGTGTCCATGAGGATGGTACACTTCGACATGGGAGGCATCTTTGTGTACCCAGTGGAGATGTCAGACAGGAAGCCATGGCAGAAGCTCACAGTTTCCAGTATTCGATTCATCCGGGTGGTACGAAGATGTATCGTGATATCCGACAACACTTTTGGTGGAATGGCATGAAGAGGAAGATAGCCTGGTTAATCTCTCGGTGTTTGGTTTACCAACAAGTTAAAGCTGAACATTAGAGACAGGATGGACTTCTTCAACCTTTGCCGATCCCAGAATGAAAGTGGGAGCATATAACCATGGATTTTGTGACTGGATTACCTAGGTCCCCGGCCGGTAGAGATGCTATTTGGGTTATTATAGACAGGCTCACGAAGGTGGCTCACTTTCTTCCGTTCAGAGTTGGTCAGTCGCCGGCTCAGCTAGTAGAGATGTACCTTAGGCAGATCGTTAGATTTCATGGTGTACCAGTCAGTATCATCTCGGCAGAGATTCAAGATTTATGTCATACTTTTGGTGCAGTCTGCAAGAGAGTTTGGGAACTCACCTCCAGTTCAGCTCAGCTTATCATCCGCAGACAGATGGTCAGTCAGAGCATACCTTACTAACCTTGGAAGATATGTTGAGATATTGTACACTCGAATTCGGTGGTTCGTAGGAAGATCACCTGTACCTGGTGAAGTTCTCGTACAATAACCGTTTCCAGGACAGTATCCAGATGGTACCGTTCGAGGCACTGTATGGCAGGAAGTACAGATCTTTTTTAGCTTAGGATGATATCGGCGAGAGACAAATGCTTGGTCCTGAGATTGTAACCCGGACTATTGAGGTGGTCAGACAAGTCAGAGATCATCTTCGAGTTGCACAAGATCGCCAGCGTCATTGGGCCGATTCTCATCGGCATCCCCTTGAATTTTCTATCGGTGACCATGTATTCCTCAGTATCTCGCCTACCCGTGGCGTCATTCATTTCGGCGTATAGGAAAAGCTTAGTCCTTGGTATATCGGGCCATTCGACATTCTAGAGCGAGTAGGTGATGTGTCCTATCGTCTCGCTCTCCCACCGTTGTTGCGTGAGGTGCATGATGTCTTCCATGTATCCCAATTACGATGGTATATCCTGGATCCGAGTCATGTCCTTGATCATTCGAAATTGGTTGTTGGTACCAACCTTTCGTATGAGGAGAGACCCGTATCCATATTGGACCGAAGAGAGAAGATACTCAAGAACAAGACTATCAAATTAGTCCGTGTTACTTGGGGTCATCACTCTTTGGATGAGTCAACGTGGGAGCGTGAGGATGACATCTGATCGCGATATCCCGACCTGTTTGACTCGTGAGGTATGATGTCTTCCTTATGCCTCATGCCTTCGATTCCTTGCCTGCATGATTGATTGATTGATTGCTTAGTTATATATCTTGTATGTGATTAGCGTAGCTTGTTCGACATCTCTAACCTCTTGATTAAATTTCGAGGACGGAATTCTTTTAAGGTGGATAGAGTTGTAACGCCCATAGTTCGTATTATGTATTTGGTATACTTGTACGTATCTTGGCTCATATTGCATATCTTATTGCATGGTTTATTTGGCATTTCGGTTTGCTTGGTTTGGGGTTAGTATGCAAACCCCTACCTACTACCATTCCCCATTTATTAACCCAATAACCCTTCTCTCTCCTCATTTATTTTCTATTACTACTCATCTTCTTCATTTCTCCACCGACCACCCGCAGTAGGCAAGTGCATATTACTTCATGGAGGAACTCACTTTTGTTGTTCCATTATCTTTCTCACAAGTTTTTAAGACACTTTAGTACTTAGCATTTTTAGTTTCCATGGTTTATTTCGTGTAGATCTAAGTTTGTTGCATTTTTGGATTTCTTGGTTTTGATCTACTAAACTGGCTTCTTTTCGAAAACTAAGAGTTCTATGTAGAAGGCATTCTGATGTTACGCAAGTTTGGCTGTTGAATGGCTGGATTTCACCAAGTCTTGACCGATGTGGGGCTTTCTTGAGCTCTTGAGCTTTTACGCCTGATTAGCTTGGCCTTGGGGAGAAGATGAAGTTTTTACGCACATGTTCTTACGTGCTAGCGTACTATTTAGTTTTACGCCTACGTTTTACGTGCCAGCGTATCATTTATCCCCTTTACGCACACGTTTCACGTGCCTGCGTATTAATTACCCTTTACGCACACGTTCTCACGTGACCGCGTAATCTATTCTACGCGAGCTGAACCGAGCTCTACGCAGAGGCTAGACTCCCGCTCGCGTAGAGGGTTCGCCCGCGTAGAGTCTCGCCCGCATGCTGCTTTGTTAGCGTAAAGCGCTTGCTCACGTAGAATCCCACCCACCTGCTCTCTTGGTCGCGTAGAGCTTCCTATCCTTAGGTCTTGCCCGCGTAGAGCTGTTTTACGCTCGGGGTCTATTTGGCCTAGCGTAGTCATGCTCGAATAGAGACTTTGAGTCCCCATGGCATACCCTGTTGCCCTTTTATATTCTTACGCCTTTTGTCATGAACTTGATAATCACGAATTTATTTTATATATTTGGAATGGTAATTGTACATGGCATGGTATGACAAGTAACTGATATTACATGACATGACAAGATATGACAAGCAAGCATGATGGGAACTATTGAATGCTGTTGCGACGGTTAGCTAACATGACAAGAATGAATGGCATAGATACCGTGGACGATTGTGTTTGTACAAGTAAAACAGTACTGTCTCGCATCAAGTCTAGGACAGGGACCCCTGAGTACCATGGTCAGGGGTACCTATTGAACTTGACTAAGGCTAATAACTAGAATAATCCAGTAGTCATGAAAAGATTTTCCAGCTACATGCAATACCGTTATCTGGGCGCCCCACCTGGGATCTGTAGCCTACCGTCGAGTAGGGCACATTTCTAGCACACTGTCATGTGTTGCACCCTTCAAGCTACTTAAGGGTACATGCGTTTTCTGGACGATGTACCCACATGAATTCAACCCCTAATTTACGTCCGGATGGCCTGGATGGTCTGTAGGGCTTGTGGCTTTACAACAATCTCATTGCATCTTGCTAGTAGTTAGGCCTGTGATAACCCTAATTAGTTAAAGTATCAAGCCGTACTCATTGCTTGGACGTGATTGATTGGATGGAGTCTACCCCAGTGTACTCTTGTCCTGATCCTGTACAAGATCGTTAGCATGACCTGAATGCTTGTGCTTACTTTATCGATAAATGGTGGGAAACCAAGTTCTATTCAGATGAAGGGTTACAACCCCGGTCCTTGTTTGGTTTACGGGTTGTAACTTGGTTATCTGAATATTCCCATGGTTATCTTATCGTATATCATCATGATTTTCCCTATTTCCAGTCTTTTATTATAAAGTTATGTTTTGTGCTAATTGCTGGTTTTAGTTCTTAAGTGAAGCCTCCTTTGTGGTACTTGCTCTTCCTGGAAGCTGACACAGCTGGTTTTGTATGGCCAGATATCGGAGCGGCCCTAGAGGATCTCCCTGCCTTCTAGCCAGATGGTGACCACCAGGCGTAATCCTGGCAACGAGTGGGTTTTATTTGCTCTCCCACTCTATTGTAAAAATATTCTTTTGAGACGTTTAGCCGACGAGCACGTGTTAGCTCGATTGCACTTTACTTACTGTCTGCCTACGGGCTGTAGCATGATGAACAAAATCCTAGGGTTGATCATGTATGACTGAAACTCTTGCTAGTCTTCACATTTTATATGACTAGCTTCATGATCATCCAAATGTGTAATGTATGGGACGCCTTACTATTGTATATTTGGTGCTTTGACATCTTGTAACCGTTATTACTTGCTTGAGATTGAGACAATAGGCTTGTTCATGACCATAAGAGACTGATGGCTTGTAGTTAAACCCTCATGTATCTAAACAGCCATGACCGTATAGCGAGGTGGGTTGCACTTCAATATACGTAGCTGGCTATGTCCGCCCCCGCTCTCCAGTATTTTGGTTGTGGGGCGTTACAAGGGAATCATATAAGGAATAAGGTTCGCATAAATCAAGGGAAAGCCAAATAGATATTCTCAAAGGGGAAAGCAAAATGACAGCGAGACAATTTTTGGTTAGATTCAATGGTCATGGTATGGTTTGGATAACAAATAAGGGTCGCAAACTATCGCGCGAAAGGTAAAAGATGTTACGGGTCTAAGTAAATCAACATAAAACAAGAAATATTGAATATCTTGCAAATCAAGATAAAATAACTTAGAGACTCCGGAGGCATGGTTTCTATGGAAAAGATGGTCTTCTAGGTTAGAGAACGGTCAAGGGATGATTCCAAATCCTTTTCCAAGTTTCAGGGGATTGAAGGTCACGGTAATAGATCTACCTTTCAGGGAAGGTTGAGTAAGTCAAAAATAAAGATGTGGTTTGGTCGATGACTAGCTACACTTGGGTATATACAACTGTCCTAGGGGAATACTTCATGTCTATCTATCAATTATGATCGTTTTGTCTTTCTAAAATAAGTGAAGGACAAAAACAATAAAGAGTTCGAAGAAGAGGTTAACGAATACGGATACGTAGTTCAAGGGCGACTGAATAATTCAAAAGAGAATTGCCAACGCAGTCGCTGATGAGATTCTAGAGGGAAAGTATATTTGTATATCTCAATCCACGTAGGGTAAAAAGAGCGAATCAAGTGCACAAGGTTGATCAGACCATCATGTACCGATTCTGAGTAGACAATATGTTAGTAGAGGCCTCCAGTAAAATACTGTCCTTGATCAAGCTTGATAAAAGAATAAGGTTGCAAAACTAGGCTTTAATAGCGACATTAGTCAAGCTAGTAAGAAATATGAGTATGCGAGATAATAATGTAAAAAAATCTAAATAGTTCAAGTTCCTTAAGAATCTAAGTCTTATTCGGTATTTGTGCTATATAGTCGTCCTACGGTCTTCTTCTCTAAGGCTTTGGTCGACTAGATGAGTTAGAGATCTCTAGAATATCCTATCAGTGACATTTAATTATACTACCTTAATAGGTCAAAATAACAAAGGGGATACTAGGTGTTGAGGCTTTCTACCCAACTTATAAGAGTTAAACTAGTAGTGTGATGGGGCAATAGAACATGTCAATCTAGTGTGAGTCTCCTTCCTAACCTCTATCAAGCACGAAGGGAAGATAAGAATTTACGGTAGGAAGAGTTTAAGTAAGATGCAATTCAAGGAAGGCAAACGAGATTTTAAAATTTAAAGTCAAGGGAGGGGATCAAGTATGTGGATGACATCCAAGACTCTAATCCTATGTGCATGCTCACATCGGTACAGTAACATAATCGAAGTGATAAACTCGACCTGCATGGGCCACTACAAAAACATGTAACGTGCTACTCCCAAAATACTTAGGACTAAGTACGTAGACATGCCAGCTTTATACATACGAAGTATATGGAATCCTCATATATATACATAAGCTGTAAAATACAGTAAACCATGACACACTAAATCTCATGCACAAATATAAATGAAAAATGATAGAAATCCACTAAAAATGTTATTTTGTACAAGACGTTGGGCGGAGACAAATCCACTACCAACTATGGAAAGAGAAGAAATACATAAACGATAAAGAAAATTTGTCGAGCGATACGAAGATGATCCAAGTGTAATCATGTTGAAGGAAAAGAGTAAAGTATGGCCTTGGTTAGAGAACTTGCGAAAATCACAAAAGCACACCTAGAGAGATCACCAGGTCCTCAGAAGGACGTAGCAAGATACAAGAAACAACTTGTCATATAAACTGAATATAAAATATACCATAAGGTTAAAAGTAAAGGTAAAGTGCCCCAACAATAACACGACCCAATATCTCATCATCGAAACAGTGGACTATCCCTATAACCAAACAAGGACAAAGGATAGCACACTATTTCGCGATATGATATTGTCCAATGCTATGACTAGAACGAAGTGTGACATGACATTGGCTAAGGTCTCCTAACCTTTCTAGTATATAATTTAGAAGACATCTCGATGTATGGGCATGTGTTGGCTGACTCCCCTAAGACTAACTCACAACTTACGACACATACGTCAAGTACCAATACTATCAGCCGGCATAACTCGAGGCTAGCGGCCCACGTGACCCATCAGTCCATATAGCTCGAGGCTAGTAACCGCCGCGACACGACTACCGTAGTACGCAGTTACTATGGATTTTGGAGTTGGGTAGCCCATACATCTAACTGTCTTCTCTCTCCTGAAGGTCATTGACAGAAGGTAGTCCACTAAGACTAGGTCCATATGCATATTAAACGTCAAGAAGAAAAATTAATTGAAAGCAAAATAAAGTAAACTATAAACAGACAATAAATATGCGATAACTAAGTAAAAAAGATGCAACTAATTATAAGCAGTAAATAAGGTAAGATATCTTGCCTGGTGTGTCGCCTGGTTTGGTGCATTGATCCGACAAATCCTGTTGTCCAATAGCCATGTTCCATATTTAGGGGTTCGGAGTCACGAGAGAATAGGATGCACGATTAGTCATAATCAAGGGTGGTAACTGAGGATAATTTTTAGAAATAATTTTATATACTGTTTTGAAATATTTTTGATATTTGAAAACTATATTTTATTAACCAGAAATATATCAAATAAATTACCCATTGAAATCAAAAGAAATTGTTTTTAGGCTAAACTATAAGTCTGTCAAATAGTATATTTAGGTAGAAGTTGATGACTGCTGCTCCTCTATATTTACAAGTAGGGACCCAATTAGAGAGGGAGTGAAAATAATTGAAGGAGAGAGAGAGAGAGGGAGAGGGAGAGAGGATGTAGGGAGAACCGAAGAAAGGGGTTTTTTATCGGGAAGGGTGGCACGGATGAAAAAGGGAGGCACGGAGACTTGCCTGTCGTCGGTAGAGGGCAGGTGAGGCGGATAGAGGTCGATGCACGGTCGAGGGGAGGAAGGAGGGTGTTGTCGCACGACGTTCTATGGTGGGGCGGTCGACGACATTCCGCGTGGTTGGCTCAACGCGATCGTGGCTCTAGGCGGTGGCGAGGCCAAGCACGGAGGACGTAGTCTCGCCGTGGAGTGCGGGCGAGGTGCTCGGGGCTGTCGTGCCCAGAAAGACCTGCGTGAAGGAGAAGATGGGATGGAGGATTCATTGGACGGTTGTTATGTGGCTGGCCGCGTACGGCGACGATTTCGGGGAGGTGAGGGGTTTTGCAATTTTGTTGTTGTTTTCTGGGGTTGGTGATGATGTTAGCTTTGGGTGGTCACAGCCAGTGATAGCCGTGATGGGCCATGGGTGAGGTTTTTGTGGAGATGACCGTGATGGTAGCGGTGATGCTGGATATGGGCTGGTGGTGATGGCGGTTGGTCGAACTGATGGAAGTCGGAGAAGGCAGGTGGTGGTTGTGGTAATGATGTGGGGTTGGCCGGGACAAGGAGGAGGAGGTGATGTCGATGGGGGTAGTTTGGTGGCAGTAATGAGGAACCGAGGGACGTGGTAGTTTTGGCTGTTGGTCGGGACAAGGAGGAGACGGTGGTGCGGAGTGGGATAATAGCTGGGTTCGGCCGTCGGAAAGGAAGATGATGACAGAGATCAGGGGCAAGAGGTGGTGGTGTCCGGGATTGTCGGACACGTCAAAAATGTATTTGTATTAAAAATTTAGTGGATGGGGATGGGACACGGATACGATGGACAAGCTTTGTGGAGAGTTTGGACGGTAAAATTTATGGAGAAGAACAAAAGAGCCTCTCCTTATATAGGAGGTGGTGCTCCTAGATGGATAAGGATAGTAGTAATGTAAACCCGATTAGATAATTCAATCTCTTGTTTTGAATCACTTTAAATCAATTCAACAATATCTCTCCAAAATATATACTAGATAATCTTATTTTTGATTCAAAAACTATTTTAAAAAAATAACAATAAAAACAAATTTCGATTTAAGTATTAATAATCTAATTTATAAATATCATTTTTTAACTTGTAAAAATAATTTAATACAAATTTCGTAAATTATGACAAATGTTTAAATATTTGAAATAACATTTTACAATAAAATAATTATAACTCGTTTTCGTAATATCAAAGTGGACATAAAATATATTTCATGTCACTTTCACACAAATAATATGTATTGACATAACACAAAAGTTTTTTTTTTCTAAATTATCACTTATATTTGGACCATAAAATAAAATTACCTTCTTTGTAAATAAATAAACAAATAGAGGTTTGGCAATCTCGATGCGTTGCAATAAATAAAAATAAAATACTTATTTAATATACGAAGAAATCTTTTAAATAAAACACTTGTATATAAAAATATATACCATCTCGCAATCTCGCACGCGACATACAAATATGAAAAATGTGAACATGTATGCGACGTACAATAACTAAAAATAAAAATCGATACCAAATTTATTTATTTTAAAAAAAATATTGTAAATTTTTTGGGGGTTTAAAGAAGACTATTGATAACCGAAGTTGAGCAGCAAGAAACTGTATCTCCGCTTATTCCTTCAGTGCTAGGAAGGCCCCTTGGTTAACCAGACTCGTCTGTGCCGTTACAAGACCTACTGTCCGTGAAAGGTGATATTCTCGCCTTTATAAATATTAATTCATTTGGCTTTTGTGCTGATATGTACGTTTTCTATTCGCAGGAACTCCGATAACAAATATTCTGACTCCAACTGTTACGGCAGATATTCCTTTCGTTCCTTCTTCAGAACTAGCGTCCATAGTGATCACCCCTCCAGTGACTATATTCATTGCAACAGGAATAACGCTACCATCTCCAACCAAAGATGCTCCGGAGATCATGCTAGAGATATTATCTTCAAATGTTCCAGTTTCTTCTATGACCAAAACCTCCGTATCCTCTCAAGAAGACAAGGAGATGAGAGAGGCACTAAACGATTGTGACTTCGACAATGATCTGGTCGAGGAAGAAGAGAATGAAAACCCCACGGCTGAAGATGGCCAAACTGCTGTTGAGGGTAAACAATACCCTATTGGAAATGAGGGCTATCTAAGCCCTAAAGTCAATAAAGAAGTTGATTTTGAGGAGACCCAGACCACAACTAAAATTATTGAAACAAGAGAAGCAGAGGTGACAGCAACTCCAGATGGCTAGGTTGAATCAGGAGCTAGAAGCGGCCACTTCATGTCAGGCGGTTTGGAGGCTTGGAGCAGCCAAACAACTGTCTCTGAAAATACCATGGTGAGGCTCTATACAGAGCGAGATGTCGTACCTCGTGAGACCCCGTTGGCGTTGTCGGGCTCAGGTAAACTTCTGACTTTATTTACTCTGGCTCTTTTGAGGCTATTTGACATGATATATAATGATTGTGCTTCTTGATTAAAGAGGGTCCCACGGGAACAATGGCTATAGCTCTATTGGCATCTACAGCTTTCAACTTCATCTCAACTATGGCTCCTCCAGATATAGTGACTCTGGTTGGAGAAGGAAGCTCTTCGAGGATGCTGGCACCGAGATCTCTTGGTACACAATCCGTGATTCCATCTTCGTCTGCATAAGGAGGGGTTCAGACTGAAGTGGCTACTCCTGGTGTATCAGCGATGACAAATATCATTGTTGAGACTTATACCAACGCTTTTTTCACTTTCTTAAGAACTCTTGTTCAGATGGTCTTGGAGAAAGGCCACCCCTACGAGTCAGTAAGAAGACCTACCTCATTTATCGTTAAAGCCATTCGTAATATTGGCGATCTGGAGAGGGTTGGCTTCTTGGAGCACATCTTGGATGCGCTCGAAGATCCTATCAAATCCTACCAAGATCTGACAAGAGGTAATATCTAGCGGCTCGTAGATTGTGAGTGTGAGGCAATGGCTCGCGAGTCTGCAGCATGAAGAAAGAGAAGGAAGCGACGAAATGCCAAGCTCATCTCCAGGAATTAGAAGCTGAGATGGCCAAGATTGGCGAGAAACTCAGAGTAGGTAGGAGACGCGAAGAAGTACTTAAAATGCATCAAGTTACTGCAAGCCGTCTAGATGATCTAAGAAGGCAGCGAGAGGAATTTGTTCGAGTTCAGGCTGCAGAAGTTGAACGCAGAGTTAACTCCTTACAACCTTTTGATCCAGAATCTGGAAAAGCTTTGGCCAGGCAAAGGGTGCTTGATTCCAGAATAGAGAGGGATGATGCTCTTAAGAGAATGATAACTGAACTTAGCACTCAGCCTTCCAAATGAAGCTATCTAATTGTGACTATTTTTTTGCTGAATGTATAATTTATTTTTTGTACGTTATTGGAATAAAAATTGATGAAATTTTTGTGGCTCTATTACTTATTGAGTATCTGTGTAAGAAACAAGTAATAAATATGAATAAAAAATATGTTCAGAGGTGCTGGACATGATATATTTCTTAAAAATAATAATACTTGTTATATCTGTTCAGAGGTAATGTGGACATGACAAAATATAATACGCAATATTGTTATTTCGAAGATGATAGCATCAAAAGTAATATGGATGTGACGAGTCGTTAATGTAGATAGCAAAATTCAAAGGTAATATGGACATGAATTCGTACATCTACTGATTATTCTTGAGCCAACTAGGACTGAAAACAAGATATCTTTTAAAATAGCTGGGTTTCAAAAGCTGATGTTTGCAATGATGGAGTAAATGATGTTGTCACTCTAGATAGACTCCACTAGGGATTCAAAGATTTAAAGTATGTACAATATTTGTTAGAAAATACAGTACACACTTTCAAACATGATATTTTTTCAGGAATTTGTCGTTAATAGGCATCATAGCGATTCGGCCATCCATACCAAATAATTGATAAGCTCCATTTGAGAAAACTTTACATATAACGTAGGGAGTTCCCACTTTGGTTCAAACTTGCCCTTTCTCATGTGTATCATAGTCATAGGACGTCTGACAGTAAGGACTAGCTCGCCTTTTTAAAATGCTCCTACTTTGACTTTACGGTTGAAGGCTTTTGATATACAGGCTTGATATAGCTCGATCTATTGCTGAGCTACTAGTCGCTTCTCGTAAAATGCTTCAAGCTCTTGAAGTCGAAGACGATCATTATTTTTTATTGTGAGTTCATTTGTAATAGCTGTTCTCAGTGATGGAATCTGAATCTCCAATGGAAGGATAGCTTTACATCCATACACCAATAAAAAAGGTGTACAGCCAGTCGGAGTGTGCATACGATAGTGTGATAGACCCATAGACATTCTCTAAGCTTTTTGCTTCAGTTCTGTTGATTGGTAGAAACAACCTTTTTGAGAAGCTTGATGATTGTTTTGTTGAATGCTTCTACCAAGCTGTTAGCTGCAGGATTGTAGGCTGTGGAAGCAACATTGTTGATCCGGTTGTCATCACAAAATCGAGTGAACTTTTGACTCACGAATTGAGGTCCATTGTCATGAAAGATTCGCTGAGGAACACCGAATCTGTAGATCACATGATGTTTGATGAAGTTGATGACACTGTTTGTCTTGAATTCAGCTAAGGGAATAGCTTCGGTCCATTTGAAGAAGTAATCGATTATAGCTAGGATAAATCGATGTCCTCGAGATGAAGGTGGATTAATAGGACCGATGACATGCATGTCCCAAGCTTTAAAGGGCCATGATGATGCAGTAGGATGCTGGAATTCTGATGGTTGATAAGTAAAATCTGCATGAATTTGACATGCTCAGCATTTTCTTGAATATTCGATGGCGTCTGACACCATGGTTGGCCAATAATATTCTATGCGTTGAATTTGATCTTTTAGCTTATACCCAGGATAGTGTGCACCACAGACGCCATCATGAGCTTCATATAGTATCTGCTTTGCTTCATCTTCGGCAAGACAGCGTAGAAGTATACCATCATATGATCGTTAGTAGAGTATTTTAGAGGTGCGGTTGTAGTAGAATCGAAGTGATCGCTGATGGATTATTGTTACTTCCTTAGGATCTTCAGGTAGGATGTCATGTACCACAAAATCGATGAAGAAAGCTCTCCAGTCTTCACTTATGGTACAGACCTAGATTGAATTGCTGGAATCCAGATGCAAATTATTCTTAATACATAATAATTCTCTGTTAGTGATGACGATCATCTGTTGTCTTTTTATAGGAATTGCTAAAAGTACTGATAGATTGGCAAGCGCATCAGCTTCTGTATTGTAAGCTCTACGTATATCTTCAATAAAGAAGCCTTTGAAAGATGTAGCCAGCTTGACTGCTACTTCATGATATGGAACAAGATTTTGATGCTGCACTTCATACGTACCTCTGACCTGATTGACGATCAGTTTAGAGTCTCCGTATACTTCAAGGTAATCTATATCCAACTGTTTGGCTAATTGGAGATCGATGAGTAGAGCATTGTATTCAGCCACATTGTTAGAGCATGATTCATCCAAAAAATAAGCTGTCTGAATTGCCAGTCCTTCGGAAGATACCAGAGCAATTCCAACTCTAGAAACGATAGTGCCTTTAGGTCCGATTCTGGAAGCACTATCAAAGAATAGCCGCCAAGCAAGGATTTCTTCTTAAGTCATGTTAGACT
The DNA here is from genome assembly GCA_029216955.1 of Iris pallida. Taxonomy (NCBI): domain Eukaryota; kingdom Viridiplantae; phylum Streptophyta; class Magnoliopsida; order Asparagales; family Iridaceae; genus Iris; species Iris pallida. Next base: position 68,245 of record JANAVB010039848.1, on the reverse strand, counting down.
CTAGAGTTTCAACAAGAATTTCTTCTTAGAGCTTAGATGTCTTAGGAATCGGATGAGCAGCCAAGAAGTCTGCTAGGGCTTGACCCATAACAGACTTTTATGGGACATAGACCATATCATAATGTACAAGTAATATGGCCCATGTAGCGAGTCTGGAATTGAGTGTACTTGGCTTCTTCATCAAGACTAGTGGAGGATTGACTTTGGAGATGACATGAATGGTTTGGCCTGTGATGTAATATCATATTTTCTGAACAGCGAACATCAAGGCTAAACATTCTTTTTCCACGGAGCTATATCTATATTCAGCATAAATCATTGTATGACTGAGATAATAGATGGCTAGCTCATGACCTTCTTTGTTCTTTTGGGCTAGGAAAGCGTCCAGGGAATGATCTATTGCTCGGACATACATGAGAAAGGGTATTCCTGTGACTGGAGGCACTAGGACTGGTGAGTTAATCAAGTACCGCTTTATGTCTTCAAATGCTTGTTGGCATTCTTCAGTCTAAATGAAAGACACACCTTTTTTCATTAGTTGAGTAAACGATCTTCAATGTCCAGAGAGATTTGAGATGAATCTCCTGATGTACGTAAGCCATCCCTGGAATCCTTGTAGCTCTTTTAGGTTGCATGGATGATTCATCTCTTGAATGGCTTTGACTTTTTCGGGATCAACGTGTATACCCTTAGTGGTAATAAAGAAATCCGAGAAATTTGCCACTAAAGACTCCCAGGAATGACTTGGTAGGATTCATCTTGAGTTGATGTTGGCGTATTAGATCAAAGATAGTTCTTAAGTCTTAGATGTGGTCTTCTTTTAGACGACTTTTGACAGTAATATTGTCGACATAGCATTCAACAGTCTTTCGTGAATGTTCGCGGAAGATGGTGCTCATAGCTCGCTGATAGGTTGCACCCGCGTTCTTGAGACCAAATGGCATAACGGTGTAACAATAGACTCCTAGAAGGGTATGGAAAGATGTGTGTTTTTTATCTTTGGGGTTCATCCTGATTTGATTATATCCGAAGAATCCGTCCATAAAAAGACATCCGCTCAAACCCGCAAGTGTTATTGATCATAACATCATTGATCAAAAGAGGGAACTCATCCTTAGGACAAGCCGCATTAAGGTCTTTAAAATTGATACAGACTCGGACCTTTGCTATTTTCTTCATAACTAGGATGATATTAGCCATCTAGTCAGGATGTTGTTCTTCTCTGACAAAGCCACCTATGATGAGATTCTTGACTTTAGCTTCTATGGCGTCCATTATGTCAGGTCAGAATCGATGCTATTGTCTTCTGACTGGCCTTGTATTCGGTAAAATATTGAGCTTGTGGGTAGCGATCTGAGGATCTAATTCTGACGCTATTGTCCATCAGTTCTTGTTTATCTACTTCAGGAAGCTTTTGCTGATGAAAATCGATCTTAGAGAAAGATCGTCTTCGACATCGACTTGAACTAACAGATCTTCGGTAGGTGGCTTGCGTTGCTCGAAGTGAAGTTTCCGTTGAGTGTTGTAATCCCCCTTCCCAAAATTTTGATATATTTGATTTTATTTGAATTATGATTTTTAGAATTTTATAAATAATTAATTAGATAATTATTACGGTAGATGATTTTAGCCACGGTTGAGTTTTTGAGTGCCAGATGACTAAAAATTATGGCACGGATAGTGCAATGGCGTGCCTTGACTAGTGTATTAGCCATGGTAGGAAAGACCCAACCATAAGTCTGTCCTAAATAGGAAAACCAGGCCAAGTTGCGACTTTACTCCTATAGATGATTTAATTAGTTATTTATTAATATTATGACTTTCAGGAAACTCGATTGTGCTAAACTAGTCAAACGTGACCCGAATCAAGCCATAGCTCGTGTAGTCTTATGGTACGTACAAAGGCGTTCATGTAGATTTATATTTTCATATATTTGATAATAAATTTTAATTGTCCAAATAAGTATTCTTTTTATAAAAAAGATTATTATAAATAATATATACCATTTGCTATTAAAATTTATATTTTCTTTTGGATAAATGATAACTATTTTGCTTAAAATATATTTTCAAGATTGTTGGGCTTCTAGACTATATATATATACTTGAGAGTAAATAAGAGTATACATAATATGTGAATACATGAATAGGTATAATATTGTTTAGGAAGTTGAATAAATATATATATATATATATATATATATATATATATATATATATATATATATATATATATATATATATATATATATATATATATATATATATATTGAGTAAATTTTATATATTGAGTAAATTTTATATATATAAATTAAATATATATATATATATATATATATATATATATATATATATATATATAAAATATATATATATATATATATATATATATATATATATATATATATATATATATATATATATATATATATTGAGTAAATTTTATAATTGATTATAAAATATAGTAAATAAACAAGATTGCTAATATAAGTGATAATTGTTGGATCCAGGCCAGCTCAACTCCATAATTATTTCTTTTCTCTTTTTTTCCCCATAAAACTAGCAACCCCATTCCTGGGATTAACTTTTTCCACTTGTGTATCCCTATTATGATTTCAACCAATTCTCAAACCTGGACCCGATACTATTTAGAACCTGGACCCGATACTATTTAGAACCTGGACCCGCCACCAACCCTTCCTTATAAATAAGTTGTTGCAGCATCAATGGAAGGGATAACCCTAGCCGCAAGTGTCCTCCTCCTCGTTCATATTTAGCTATCGAAATATTGACGAACACTGTTGCTTTCGATCGACTCCTACCGCTGCATCATCACCATCTCCACCTATAGCAGACCGTCTCGGCCAACGTAGACTGCTGCGCGACATCGACGCAATACCAGGCCGGACCCGACCGACCACGTCGAGAACAACCGTCGTCGCACACTCCTGTCGATCAGGGAGTCCTCCTCCACCTTGATCTTCCTCCCCATGCCTCCCTAGAGGTGTCGTAGCCGTGCCATCGGAGTGCATCCGCTTGCGTCTTCCCGACCATGCAGCAGTTTCAGCCGCACACCGACGACCCGTGCGAACACGAGCCGCTGCATTCGGGTAGTTTCTGCCGTATGGAATCCTTCCTTCGAGCAACCACCATTACCAGAACTCTTGGAGGTACATTCTCGAGGAACCACCGCGAGCAGCCTCCCCGAACTAGAACCCATATGTCGACCCCGCTCCCGCCTGCCTCCGTGCACAGCGCCGGCCACGGCGAGTGCCACCCATCGCGTGTGCACCTTCCGACGATGAGCCAGTGCTGTCCGTGCCCATAGCCCTGCGCAGGCCGGAGTTCCCTGCCGTCGTAACCGGTCGACCTCGCTTCCCAAGCCGCCCGCTCGTCCCACACACCATGCGGCCTAGCGCCTCCCAGCCGCGTGGCCTCCTCCACCACTCCTCCTGCCTGGCGCGACTCTCCTCCACGATGCCTCTCCTCCGCAACTCGAGCGCCTCCGTCGATAGCTGCGCACTGGATCCGCCGTTCGAGCACGCTTGGCCTCCGACCGTGACGACCACCGGCTGTGGGTAAGTCTCGACCCTTCCTTCCTCCTCTTCCATTCTCTTCTTTTATTTTTGGTTATGAAGTCTTCTCTCTCCAGATAGAAAAGAAGCTTGTGTATTGCTTCTTTGTTTGTTTCCTTTTCTTTTCTTTTCAATTGTTGTTTTTTTTTATTTTGTAATGGGCTGAAGGGGTGGCAGATTGGGCCAGTATAGGGATTGGGTTAAGTTGATTTTCCAGGATATTGATTAATGGCACCAGTATGTATTTATTATTAGTATATAAAACATCTATGTGGGGATACTATGGTATGTGTTTATTAGAGTACAGTGTATATACATATTGTATAATATTATGAGTATTATTTTAGTGTTTATTACCATTAGTTTATATTTGTTGTTAAAAATATATATATATATATATATATATATATATATATATATATATATATATATATATATGTATGTATTTTGGGTAAAAAAATATATTTTGGGGTTATTTATATTAATGGGCTTTTAGTCCTTTAGGCCTAAAAGCTTGAATATTATATATGGGTTGTTAACAAATCGTATTGTATATACGTTTACCTAAATAGATGTTGATAAACCTTATGTTTCTAAATAATAATAATAATAATAATAATAATAATAATAATAATAATAATAATAATAATAATAATAATAATAATGATAATAGTAATAATAATAATATGATTTAAACAGATTATAAATTATAAATAATTTCGTAATATCTATTAAATGGTTTTAATTTTAGAATATATATACACTTGGGTTTTTACGTGTTTCTATAAGTATCATACAATAAATATTTTCTTAAAAAGGTTTTAATACCTATTATACTTCTAAAAAAAATTTATAAATAGTTTCTTATTTAAAATGATTTTTCAAGAATATCTATATGAACACTTTGATCACTAAAATAAATAAATAAATATAGTTTGTACTGTTATAAGTAAATTTTTCAAAAATAGTTATATAGACTACTCGACTTGTAAATGATGGTTTGGGCTCTATAAATATAAATGATTTAGGACATATGATTTATATCTTTTTATATATCTAAATAGCAAATAGTTCTAAAGAGAATTTTATATCTTTAGATGGTTTTCTTAAGAGTCTTTCTAAATATGTTTGTAAAGTTTTCTAAATAGATTATGAGTATTTTTCTAAGTAAATAAATATATATATACTTTTATTAAGATTTTCCTTTTTAAATTCCTTATTCTATTAGATAAATCCTTGATCATAGCTAATCATACTCCTATTTCTTTTGCCAACTTTGGACTTCTTCACATATACACTAGCCAATCGGATTATGATGAACTCAATGGAACTATCGGTTTCACTAGCTAAGGACCATAGGCAAGTGCACTTTCTGATTGCTTTCGGTTCATAGTAGTCTTTCCATTTCATGTTTATGCATATGTTATCTTGCTTGTTGACACATTGTTACACGGATTTAGGGTCATGGATCTCTACATACATTATTTCTTGATTGTCATATTTTCGTGTCTCGTGACTTGTTCGAGTCTATGAGTACTAGTCAGGAGATAAAATATCTTAGTAGACGTGGGAACTACCCCTTACCCATCTCCCGTATTTTTCGTGGAGAATAGCAGCTGCACACGACACGTGCAGGGTGCCGGATTTACCCCATAGCCGTTCATATGTCAAAACTGATATTTTAAAACACATAGATAGTTGTCTCTACTTGTTTTCTTTGTTTTATTCACCACTTGCCATGTCATCAGTTGTTTCTAGTTTTTATCTCACATATGTTATTTTCATGTCTTATTAATTCTATTGTGTTTTTGTATTGCCGTCGGTTTGTGTGCTTGTTCCATTCCTGACTGAAAATCAACATTTTTTAGGTTTAGCCGTGGCTTCTCTTAGCATGGAAGATACGAGTGTACTTGTAGGCCAAAAGTTAGACTTTAGATAGATGTTGTAGCCATTTCAAATATGTGTAAGAATTTTGTATTTTCTTTCAAATTTAAATATTGTAAATGTTGTAAATAAATTTAGAAATATGAATGAGCAACAAAGTTATTTTATGATTTTGAGCATCTTGGCCGTGACAGCGTTCTACCGTCGATTCTGCGGCGTAGGCTGGCTTGGACACGTCTCGTATCCGAAAAAGTGGGTGCAGATTGTGACAAGTTTTTGTGGTGGCCCATGCAGGTCAGTCATCGTAAATGGGGCAAACTCGTGGTAGTACCATATTATTCGTACTGCTGCGAGCCTGCAACTAGAAAATGCTCATTCACAACTAGGAGTAAATCAATTTTAAGAGAATGGTTAGGACTAAGTGTCCCTAATTTAATTTGACATTTGGGTAGTTAAGGTTGCTACATAGGTCTCACTAGACGACTTTCGTAGAAGGATGCACTATCGTATTTAGATTCGACGGTATTTCTAAGGAGGGTAGATTCGTAACCCTCTTACCAAAATTTTGAAAATATCCTTTTATTTACTTATTTAAATTAAATATAATTTTTAGAATTTTAGAAATATTTAATTTAATTAATTATTATTATGGAATATCTTAGTCATGGTTAAATTTTGGAATGCCAAAAGAGTAGAAGTGATGGAACGAATAGTGCAGTGGCGTGTTTTGACTAGTGTATTAGCTGTGGTTGGGAAGATCGAACAATAAGTGGGTCCAAACTAGAAAAACCAGGCCAAGTTGTGACTTGACCCAAAATATGTGTATATATTTATTTATTTATTACTGGGATTATTAGCTTTTAGAAATTTCGATTGTCCCAAACTAGCCCGAACCCAACCCAAGTCATGGTAGTCATGTAGTGCGACCAACGACGTCCATGTAGATATATGGATGTGTATACATATTGGTAGTCCATTTTGGTCTTGTGAATAATTTCTATAAATTATATATTGAATATAATATTTGTATTGTTGTTATTTAAATTTATATTTTTCTTGGAAATAGGATAACCTTCTCTTAGAATGATATTTTAGGATTTTTGGGATTTACTTAGACTATGCATATATACTTGTGTATAAAAATATTCATTATAGGAAGACGTAGTGCTTTATACATATTTTCCCTCACCTTGAATATTAGAGAAATATAAATTTAAGTTTATATTTCTTTTGCCTTCAGTCATTTTCTTCCTAATCATGATCATTTGTACAGCTTTATCTTATGTCTTTTCTAAACATCGCCATATCATATGTTCGTATCACTTATATTCTTTTCCTTGGACCTAAGGAATTATTTTTAAAATAACTTCTCACTCAATTGTCTACTAATCTCGAGTTAAGGTTTTGGATTCAAAAGTTTCCTCTCAATCGTTTAATATTGAATATCCCTTAAATAAGGATTATAAGATTTTTACTTATTTTGACTTCGATCATTATCCCTCCTAAGCAATTGTTTTTCTTTCAAGAAGCTGATCTTAACTTGAAGAACAGATACTTACAATTTTTTTATCTTTATCAACTTGTATGATATTTTAAACTCCTTTGATATTCTTGGAGATATAGTTGGAATAATTTTGATGACTTGCGATGACAAGACAGCATCGCACTGTCGTCACTTATTTGAATTATTGAGACTACGGGTTCACTGCAGCCAGCAGCGCACTGGCGTGGCATGACCCCTAAGTTGAAATAATTTCAAGTAAGCATGGGTGATCAAACATTATTAAAATTATGTCTTGGTCGTCTTATTTCATCCTTGAGTTGTTATGTCAAGATTAGATAGAGTTGATAGGGTATTCGTTACCGCAACATAGCTTGAGTTGTGGAATCAAGAGTTTAATGCAGCTAGATGTACACTTGCGAGGCATAAATTCTCGATAAAATGACTTCGATTATGTTTACGAGTTTTGAATACCATGGAGACTACGTCTTATTGACATATAACTATTAAGTTTTCAGATTGATTTGTGCTTATTCCTAGTCACACTCTTCTCAATAAACCGATAATTCTCCCTTCCTTTCTTATCCTTCTATTTTTCAGATTGTTATTTTTGATGTAATTTCGACTGGATTCTTAAACTTATCTAGATTTTGATTCTAAACTCGTGCCAAAAAAATTGTGCATAAATATTTTAAGCATATCGAAATGATTTTAGATTTGATCATCCTTGAACAATTTCGATCATGACTAGACTCCTTTTATTATATTTCGATCGAGTCAATTCGTATCCTTTCTTAGGTTTGATTCTATAATCGTGCCTAAACAGTTTTGTCTTAATTGATTGATCGTTCCTAAATAAATTTGATCACGGCTAAACTCTCTTGACTATAATCATAATCGTGCATATATTTCAGATCAATTATGGCTAATGTTATATTTTTCATTCTAATTTGATCATGACTATTTTGACCTTGTTCATGCTCGTGCCAACTTTCTCATGCATGGATGACTTGCATGATTAACCTTGATCGTGATTGTATCTTAATTTATACCTGTGAAACTATAGCCTTGTTTAGATTGCATCTAGAACCTTGATCATTCTTTAGAAATTCGGTCATAACTAGACCATGTTGACTGTAATTGGATCATGCCAAATTATTTCAATTTAAATCATCCTTAAACATTTGGTTGTCAACTAGACCATTTGACCGAGTATTGATCGCGCCAAATCACACTCTCCTTTTTGTCTATTATCTTTATCATTTTGATCATATCTATGATTACGTGTGACTAATTAAATCATGAATCGTATCACTCCCTTGATTATACCATTCTTCGTTTTATTCATATAAATTAAAAAAATTGGTTTCTTGATTATTCCCCATAGTCGTGCCTAATCGTGTCCTTTAAAATTTATAGGGTAAATCATTCTAAGATGGGTAGGTCGTAAGTCCACTTTCTATTTTCTTACATTTTCCATTTAGTTTATTTTAGTTTAATTATTTTTCTAAATTGGAAAATAATTTTTATTATATTTCTATTTTAGATATTTTGGAAAAAAGAGAGGAGAAATTTACAAAATTTTAGAAGAGATTTTATTCTAAGGATTATTTGAATTACGATTTTTTTAAGAGTTATATTAAATTCAAATTATTACTATATTATTTTAGAAGATATTGTAATTGTGGAAAATATATAGCTATAAATATCTGAATTATTCTTAACAATATTTTGACAATTGATTTTATTACAAGGATTATTTAAAGTAATAAGTATTATTTTAGATATTATTTTTATGATTGATTTGGAATACGATCAGGTCAAATCTCTAATTCACAAAATCAATTCCACATCCCTAACCCTAGATTCCCTTTCTGGAGTTTCAGAAATTTTTTTATTCATTTATTCATTCGCAAATATTATTTGTCGGGGTGGAAGGCAGATTTTATCGATACCTTGTTTATGATTATTTTCCTTAGCAAACTTGTTTCAAATTTAAGTTGAAAGCATTTTTGGGCTTTTGGAGTTTCAAACACTTTCTTCCTATTCTATTTATTTTATTCGATCAATTTCTTTATCATAAAATTTCTACTACCTTCCACCAATCCACCAAGTCTGTCTATCTTAGTAGTTCTTAAATTCGAGGACGAATTTATTTCTAAGGTGGGTAGATTTGTAATCCCCCTTCCCGAAATTTTGATATATTTTATTTTATTTGAATTACGATTTTTAGAATTTTATAAATAATTAATTAGATAATTATTACGGTAGATGACTTTAGCCACGGTTAAGTTTTTGAGCGCCAAATGACTAGAAATCATGGCACAGACAGTGCAGTGGCGTGTCTTGACTAGTGTATTAGCCATGGTAGGGAAGACCTAGCCATAAGTGTGTCCTAACTAGGAAAATCAGACCATGTTGCGACTTAACCCCTATAGATGATTTAATTAGTTATTTATTAATATTATGACTTTTAGGAAACTCGATTGTGCTAAACTAGTCAAACGTGACCCGAATCAAGCCATAGCTCGTGTAGTCTTATGGTGCGTTCAAAGGTGTCCTTGTAGATATATATATTTTCATATATTTCAAAATAAATTTTAATTGTCCAAATAAGTATTCTTTTTATAAAAAGGATTATTATAAATAATATATACCATTTGCTATTAAAATTTATATTTTCTTTTGGATAAATGATAACTAATTTTCTTAAAATATATTTTCAAGATTGTTGGGCTTCTAGACTATATATATATATACTTGAAAGTAAATAAGAGTATACATAATATGTGAATACATGAATTGGTATAATATTGCTTAGGAAGTTGAATAAATATATTAGTATATATATATATATATATATATATATATATATATATATATATATAATATATATATATATATATATATATATATATATATATATATATATATATATATATATATATATATATATATATAATATTGAGTAAATTCTATAATTGAATATAAAATATAGTAAATAAACTAGATTGCTAATATAAGTGATAATTGTTGGATCCAGGCCAGCTCAACTCCGTAATTATTTCTCTTCCCTTTTTCTTTTCCCAGGAAACTAGCAACCCCATTCCTGGGCTTAACTTCTTCCACTTGTGTTTCCCTATTATGCTTTCAACCAATTCTCAAACCTGGACCCGACACTATTTAGAACCTGGACCTGATACTATTTAGAATACGGACCCGCCACCAGCTCTTCCTTATAAATATGTTACTGGATTATCAATGGAAAGGGAGAACCCTAGCCGCAAGTATCCTCCTCCTCGTTTATATTTAGCTATCGAAATATTGACGAACGTTGTTGCTTTCGATCGACTCCTACCGCTGCATCATCACCATCTCCACCAATAGCAGACCCTCCTGACCAACGTAGACTGCTGTGCGGCATCGACGCAATACCAGGCCGGACGCGGACGACCACGTCGAGATCGGCCGCCGTCGCACACTCCCGTCGATCAGGGAGTCCTCCTCCACCTTGAACTTCCTCCCCATGCCTCCCCTAGAGGTGTCGTGGCCGTGCCATCGGAGTACATCCGCTTGCGTCTTCCCGACCATGCAGTAATTTCATCCGCACACCGACAACCCGGGCGAAGACGAGCCGCTGCATTCGGGTCGTTTCCTCCGGATGGAATCCTTCCTTCGAGCAACCGCCATCACCAGAACTTTTGGAGGTACTTCCCGGGGAACCACCGCGAGCAGCCTTCCCGAACCAGAACCCATATGTCGACCCCGCTCCCGCCTGTCTCCGTGCACAACGTCGGCCATGATGAGTGCCACCCGTCGCGTGTGCACCTTCTGACGGCGAGCCAGCGCTGTACGCTCCCACAGCCCTGCGCCGGCCGAAGTTCCTCGCCGTCGTTGCCGGTCGACCTCGCTTCCTAAGCCGCCCGCTCCTCGCACACACCGTGCGGCCTAGCGCCTCCAAGCCGTGTGGCCTCCTCCACCACTCCTCTTGCCGGGCACGACTCTCCTCCTCGCGTCGAGCGGCTCCACCGATAGCTGCACACAGGATCCGCCATTCGAGCGCGCTCGGCCTCCGACCGCGACGACCACCGGCTGTGGGTGAGTCTCGACCCTTCCTTCCTCCTCTTCCATTCTTTTATTTTATTTTTGGTTATGAAGTCTTCTCTATCCAGATAGAAAAGAAGCTTGTGTATTGCTTCTTTATTTGTTTTCTTTTCTTTTCTTTTTAATTGTTGTTTTTTATTTTATAATAGGCTGAAGGGGTGGCAGATTGGGCCAGTATAGGGATTGGGTTAAGATGATTTTCCAGGATATTGATTAATGGTATTAGTATGTATTTATTATTAGTATATAAAACATCTATGTAGAGATACTATGGTATGTGTTTATTAGAGTGCATTGTATATACACATTGTATAATATTATGAGTATTATTTTAGTGTTTATTACCATTAGTTTATATTTGTTGTTAAAATATATATATATATATATATATATATATATATATATATATATATATATATATATATATTTGGGGTTATTTATATTAATGGGCTTTTAGTCCTTTGGGCCTAAAAGCTTGGATATTATATATGGGTTGTTAACAAATCATATGGTATATACGTTTACCTAAATAGATTTTGATAAACCTTATGTTTCTAAATAATAATAATAATAATAATAATAATAATAATAATAATAATAATAATAATAATAATAATAATAATATGTTTTAAACAAATGATAAATTATAGATAATTTCGTAATATCTATTAAATGGTTTTAATTTTAGAATATATATACACTTGGGTTTTTACGTGTTTCTATCAGTATCATACAATAAATATTTTCTTAAAAAGGTTTTAATACCTATTATACTTCTAAAAAAATATTTATAAATAGTTTCTTCTTTAAAATGAATTGTCAAGAATATCTATATGAGCACTTTGATAACTAAATAAATAAATAAATATAGTTTCTACTGTTATAAATAAAATTTTCAAAAATAGTTATATAGACTACTCGACTTGTAAATGATGGTTTGGGCTATATAAATATAAATAATTTAGGACATATGATTTATATCTTTTTATATATATCTAAATAGAAAATAGTTCTAAATAGAATTTTATATCTTTAGATGGTTTTCTTAATAGTCTTTCTAAGTATTTTTGTAATGTTTTCTAAATAGTTTATGAGTATTTTTCTAACTAAATATATATATATACTCTTATTAAGATTTTCTTTTTTAAATTCCTTATTCTATTAGATAAATCCTTGATCATAGCTAATCATACTCCTATTTCTTTTGCCAACTTTGGACTTCTTCACATATATACTAGCCAATCGGATTATGATGAACTCAACGGAACTATCGATTTCACCAGCTAAGGACCTCAGGAAAGTGCACTTTCTGATTGCTTTCGATTCATAGTAGTCTTTCCATTTCATGTTTATGTATATATTATCTTGCTTGTTGACACATTGATACACGGATTTAGGGTCATAGATCTCTACATACATTATTTTTTTATTGTCGTATTTTCGTGTCTCGTGACTTGTTCGAGTCCATGAGTACTAGTCAGGAGGGGAAATATCTTAGTAGACGTGTGAACTACCCCTTACCCATCGCTCGTGTCTTTCGTGGAGAATATCAGCTGCACACGACACGTGCAGGGTCCCAGATTTACCCCATAGCCTTTCACATATCGAAACTGATATTTCAAAACACATAGATAGTTGTCTCTACTTGTTTTCCTCGTTTTCTTCACCACATGCCATGTCATCAGTTACTTTCTAGTTTTCATCTCACATATGTTATTTTCAAGTCTTGTTAATTCTATTATGTTTTCGTTTTGTCATCGGTTTGTGTGCCTGTTCCATTCCTGACTGGAAACCAATATTTTTTAGGTTTAGCTGTGGCTTTTCTTCGCATGGGAGATACGGGTGTACTTGCATGACAAAACTTAGACATTAGATAGCTGTTGTAGCTATTTCAAATAAATGTTATAAATATTGTAAATAAATTTAGAAATGTGAATGAGCAATAAAGTTATTTTGTGATTTTGAGCATCTTGGCCGTGACAACGTTCTACCATCGACTCTGCGGTTTAGGCTGGCTTGGACACGTCTCGTATCCAGAAAAGTGGGTGCGAGTCATGATAAGTGTCCACAGCGAAATCGTCTTCGTCTTCGGAGAACTCGACAGTAATCATATTAGAAGATAGAGTCACTTGATGGACGCGCCCTATACTGGTATCCGAATCCTATAAGGCAGAGTTAGAAGAGTTAGATCGCTCCTCTTTGTCAGACTCAGAAGCATCTGGGGTCATGATCGGCAGAGTGTAGCCCAAACCATGTTTTATTATGCTGTAGTATTGTAGTAACTTTCCTTTTGGAACATGGATACAAATAGGAGTTCGCCTTCCCTTACCACTGTTGAGGCCAGTTTTGAAATTATAGCCCATCTTTTGGATAATGTTCTTCGATTATTGACTGTAATGACATAGTTGAAGTCACCCACCGTCGTCATTTTCAATCTTGCTATCAAATGTAGCATTTTGATACAATCCTTTGCTGAAGAGGATAGGATGTTCATCCATCTTCCGGAAAGGAACTAGAAAGAATGAATCTTATGCTGATTCAAGTAATATTTTGACTTGAAGAGGTTGAACTGCTTCTAATGTAAGGGGTTCGAAGTTATCCAAGATTTTAAGATAACATCGAGCATAGTATTGACATCAGTACACTGCAAAGGAGATGATACTTTATTGATTATTACTCATCATTTACAGCAGGGCTTTTGATCTTAGTCGATGGCTTGATAAGATTGATAACTAGTGGAGGAGATGGAGAAGACTTGTTACGATGAAGGTCAATAACAAGTTGCTCAGAAGAGGTGACCTCCTTATGCACCGTCTCCTCAATGTCCTTTGACTGGAATCATAAGGAATCACAAGGACATCATCTATATTATCCTTCTGATCTTTCTCATGAACTCTTCATTGTACATCCTAGAGTTAGTGAAATATGCTTTGATGCTCCAAAAGGGATTAAGATCAGCCACTTCCTTTCGGACTTCTCCGTTGTCATCTACATATTTGAAGCATTGGTGGAGAGTGGATGACATAATGTTGTGTTCATGCAACCATGGCCTTCATAACAATGTATTGTAGGAACCATGATTGTCAATCACATAAAAGGTGACCTTCGTGCGAAGATTGCCGGTTTGAACTTTCAGGCGAATCTTTTCCAGTGGTTCACTTCTCCCGGAATTGAATCCTATAACAGTCATGATTATTGTAGAGAGATTATGGACTGGGATATTTAGTGCATCCAGTAGAATCTTTGGCATAAGGTTGAGTGCAGATCCAAGGTCAATCAAGATGCAATCAACTTTTATTGTATCGACATACTGCATAAAATAGAGAGGTCGATCATGTTGATTATCTTCCAAACGTATATCATCCTGTATGAAGGTGATATTGGGAATCATCTCCATCACACTATGACATTAAAAACATACCACAGGTCCCTCGTCTGGTTTATTGAGGAATGTTAGACAAGTGTTAGTTTGCATCAAAGCTTCGCTTAGTGTTTCCCGAGTTTCCTTCAAGAGACGAAGGAGCTCGAAAATTGATAACCTTGTCGGAGTATTGGCTAGCAGAGCCAATATATCAAAGTTATACGGTTTCTCTAGTCCAAGAGATAAAGTTTTTTTCAATATTTTATCGAAGTGAACTGGCCGTTTGCCTTTGTCAGCCACTGTTGATTTGGAAGCAGTCGGTTCCACTGGAGGCGATGAATATGATGGAACATTGACAGCAGGCGGAGAAGATATTGAAGGGGCACTAGGGACTGGAGGTAGAATAACTATATTCTCTTTACTCTCTAGATAGTCTCTGAGTTAGAGTCTTCCAAATCTGGTGCCGGTCATGGTTTCCTCTTTTGGAGCTGGTGCGAAGGAAACCATATTGCAATTCTTCATCTGAATCTTGTTTCTCGAGGACTTCTTCTAATGCGATAATGGATATGTCCATAATCTTAAGCCAACACGAGACTGGTTATGCTAAAGGGGTAAAGAAAGAGGTGTAGGAGACTCCTTCCCATCATTCAAGCCGGGGGCTTTCTGCAGGTCATATCCCATCTTTGTCATCAGTTTGCGGGACTGTTGACTGTATGGATAGAATGATGGCTGCTAATTGACTTATGGTTTTGGTAGTATTGTCCCAAAAGAAAAAAAATAAATCTGCCGTCGGGATGGAGGTATCATTCAAATGTGGAAGATGATGACCACCAGTAAAGCCATGTGACATGACTTGTATGTGGTTGTCTTTCTAGATTTTGTAGACGAAACAGTCATCTGAAAATCAGCAACCAAATCAGGATGGATCCACATGATTTCCTATTTGTCAGTTGACAGAGGGACAAGACCGTCACTTCGTGCTGGTGGAAGGTTGACGACCTCTAGAGTGGCTTTCGGGATAGGGATGACTCCATTCTGCACAAGTTGAGCAGAAAAGTCGCCAAACTACAAAGAGATGACATTGGCAGCCACAGTCTTCTCATCTTGCTGGAGAGTGATCTTGCCGGCATTAATCAACTCCTAGACATTTCTTTTGAGCTCGTAACATGCCCTAGTCGGGTGTCCAATGAACCTATGATACACACAATATTTTAGATTGTCAGTTTTACCTACTTCATCTGGCTATTTTGTATCGGACAGTTGAAGTTTGTTGCTTTTGATCAGACAATCAAATATGCTCATAATGTCGTCCTCGTCAAAGGAATATTCCCCCTTAGGATGCTGTGCTATCTGTGGAGGTGTCGTTGTAGTAGGTGATGACTGATCTACGTTAATAGCCAAAGCTTCTTTGCCTTTCATATTGATAGCTAAAGCTTCCTTTTTCTAGTGGTTGTTCTGACGACCACCATTGTTGGAATGTTCATGTTTGTCAAGATTAGGCATCTGGATGCCTATTTGTTTGAACTTGTCAGCACTGTCTTCGGTTGCCCTGACACTTACTATGAAGGAGGCCCAGTCTTAAAATTGTTTGGGTCCAGTTCACATTCTGACTATAGGTATAAAGTTTGATTTGCAAGTATCTATAGTCAGTGCATTTGGAGTATCCAAAGGCATTTTGAGTGCCTTTTGACAGAAGCGCTCAAAAAAATGTTCAGCGATTTCATTAGGTCGTTGCTTGATTTTTATGAGGGCTGACATAGTCATGTCGTTTGATTCCTTATAGAATTGTTCCAGGAACATCTTCTTGAATCATGCAAAAGATGTTAAGCAACCATCTGGCAAGCTGCGATACAAGTCATGGGCTGCACCCGCTAAGCATCCGACGAATACTCTAGTAAGTAGAGCATCGTTTGATTGGAGCTAATCAGTCATCACCTCAAAGTGATTGAGGTATTGACTTAGAGATGAACAGCCGTCAAACAACATGATGTGTTGGTGGCTTATATTTGGGTGGAAATGGAACTTCCTTCCAGTACACTGATTTGATGTGTTAGGAGGTGGGACTACATGATAAGCACTACCCCAGCACCAGAATGACTTAAAGCTGGCATGGAAGCATTATCAGAAGTCTGTACCTCTAGACCGATATTAGCAGTGGCAGATGCTGCTATATGTTCTTGGGTTGGAATCAGATTCATAATTAGCAAAATAGTATGTTGTGCCATGATCATAGCATGCATACTTTCCATCATTTTGGCCATGTTCTTTAAATTTGCCTCTAAAGAGGTGATCCTATGCTCTTAATTGCCAGAACTAGATACATCTTGTTCTTCGTTAGTGACATAAGTAGTCACTTCTCTGGCAATCAAAGAAGAGCTAATGGAAAAGATGGTACATTCAGAGCCTTCACTATCGACATCAAAGTCATGCAAAGAACTATCCACAAGATGAAGAGTGGGAAGATTCCCTTGATCGAGGAAATCCTAATCTGAATCAAGAAGTTTCCTTCGACCAATTGTTTCTTGGTCGAAAGAAAGATTACTTTCACTGATTATTTCTTGGTCGGAAGGAAGATTCCTTTGACCGATTGTCTCTCGGCTTCTTGATATGGTATTTTGGTAGACTCCTTTGTCGGAGTCACAGATCCGATCAAGGTATAGTTGACTAGGGATATGGGCTACATTGCGTCTTGGACATTTTCTACCCCTAGTGCTTCAAGATATCATGTTGACTAAAGCATACAATAGTTCATCTTCGTCCACCATCACATGTTCAGGAGTCCGAGTATAGTTCAAACGGTCGAAAACAGACCATTTAGCTGACTGGCAACAACATTTGATCACTACTTTGTAGTGGTGATTATAGTGATGTTCCTGATATATAGTTACATATGGACGAGACGGCCGTACGACCTTCTATTTTTGTACAAGAAGTTCGTGGAGATCTATTACAGTGACAGGATAAGGAGAAGTAGGAGGTAAATAATCCTTAATGACGTTAGGAACATGATTTCGGTTCTTGAGGTACCCTGTTCCTGTGTATACAGAGAAGTACTAACTTCATTGGCATAGTTGAGAGGATTCTTGATTTGACGAACTCTTCCTGTACGTAACTTGAAAGGTGGCACAAATTGTTTTTGATGTATGCTTGATATTGTTCTATGCTGGTTAAGGTAGGTGCACATGTCAGGGTTGTGCGCCACCTGACTCTCTATCTGAGACACCCTTAGTTTACCTTGCTTTGTTCTTGAAATGTGCAGGGTAGGAAGATCCTGGCTCTGGCTTGATTGGAGCTAACAATAAGGAATGGACAGGATGCCCTGTTGTTCTGCCTTACCTATTCCAACATGTTTGCTGCAGCGTAGATGACTAGAAGAATACGGACATCGAACAGAGTCTAGTTTCTTGGCATTAATTTGATTGTCTTTGCCATGAGAAGTAGACCTTCTACTCAGAAGCGTTCTTGTATTGACTAGCACGGAGGCACAATCAGATACCTTTTACACCGAGTCCAGGACTGGAGAATGATAAGAAAAGGCCATAGGGCGCTTTTCTTTGTTCTACGAAGGGGCAGTGGTGATTAACTTCTCCACCAAGTTTAAAACTAGGGATGAAGAGGGATTCACCATGTGATGTCCCCTGATTGGCGCTTGGGCAGTGATTGGTACACCCTCTACCAATTTTAGAATTGGTGAGGAAGAAGTGGCCATGTGGCGTTGTCCCTTGGTTGGCGCCAAGGCAGTGGCTTGAACACTCTCTACCAATTATAGAATTAGTGAGGAAGAGGAAGTAGCTACAAAACTTTTCTCCATGCTTAGCATAGGATTCATGATTGGTGTACTTGAGGACTTCAGAGTCCAGACAGCGTGCACCCTATTCTTGGCCGCAACAATGGTGCGCTTGGCACCCCCTGTGTCAATCATGGCTTGTAGGTAGTTTGGTCGACTTCTACTACATCGTGTTGACCTGTTGTGCCGACCAACGCAACATCACATTGAGTTGTCACTTTTCTGTCGGAGGAAAAAGTCGTCCCAGCAGAGTCGCTTTTTTGTTTACGAAAAGAAAAGTTTGATTATAAACTAAGAAGAGAGTACAAGAGTACAAATAATTTCTTGGGAAGTACAACTATAGTAATCTGATCAGAAGACGATCACTTTATCCTTTGGATGATGCGATGTCGAAGAAGATAGCCTTTGGAGAGTGCTTGTCACCTCCGTTTTCTGTTATGCGTATTTCCAGTATACGTGTACGAAATTCTGACCCATATTCTGACTTGTCTTAACTAGCTAATCTTGGTTTAATCTTGCATTGGTTTAATATTGGCATGGCTTGGTTGGGTTTGGTTTGGCTTGGTTGGGTTGGTTCAACATGTAACCCCTCCCTTCAAAAGCCACCAACCCCTCTCTCTCTTCTCATTTACTTCTCCTTCTTCATTTATTTCATCTTCTTCCACTTAAATTCTCCACCTACCAAGAGTGGCTTAGGCAAGTGCAACTTATTTCATAGGGGAACTCTATTTTTGTTGTTCCATTGTCTTCCTCACGAGATTCTAAGACACTTTAGTACTTATCATTTTTAATTTCTATGGTTCATTTCGTGTAGATCTATGTTTGTTGCATTTTCAGATTTATTGGGTTTTGATCTATCAAACTTTTTTATTTTTAAGTTTTGATTGTTCCATGTTGTAGAGAATTTTGTTCTACCCCATTTTGATCTATGGAAGTCCAAATTTGGACTTACAATAAAGGATTAATGGAGCTTGGAACCCATGGCTTCCATAGTTCTTCTTCTCGGATCTTTGGAGAAGAAGAACAGCCTTTATGCGGCAACCCCCATGTAGCCAGCCTTTATGCGGCAACCCCATGCGGCCACCTTTATGCGGCAACCCCCTTGCGGCCAGCCTTTATGCGGCAACCCCCATGCGGCCAGCCTTTATGCGGCAACCCCATGCGGCCAGCCTTTATGCGGCAACCCCCATGCGGCCAGCCTTTATGCGGCAATCCCATGTGGCCAGTCTTTATGCGGCAACCTCGTGCGGCCCGTCTCTATGCGGCAACCTCATACGGCCTGTGTTTTGCGGCAACCCTCATGGCATGGTTATGTTTTGGATTTGACATATGGCTTTTACGTGATCATGATATGATAATATAAGGATAGAACACGATGGTGGCCCATTGAGGCGCACCCTTAACAAGTAACATGACATGATACTGGCCCGTTGTGGCGCACTCTTAACAAGTAATCTTTACATGATAACTCTTGATAGTGACCCGTCGTGGTACACTCTTGACGAATTACTTGACATGATAATTCTTGGTGGTGGTCCATCGTGACGCACTCTTGA
Organism: Iris pallida; assembly: GCA_029216955.1. NCBI lineage: Eukaryota > Viridiplantae > Streptophyta > Magnoliopsida > Asparagales > Iridaceae > Iris > Iris pallida. Next base: position 48,477 of record JANAVB010039848.1, on the reverse strand, counting down.
CATGATAAGTAATCTTGATAAGTAACCTAACTTATAATCTTGAATGCTGTTGCGATGGCTATCTTAACATGTTGATTAATAACTCATTTTGACACCGTGGGTGATTGTTCTTGAATATGCTTGTGCAAGCTACCAGTCTCGTCTTGCATCATGTCTAGGACTTGCATCCCTGGTTACCACGGTCAGGGATTCATTCTGAATCTGGCTAGGTTAATGTCTAGACTGATCAAGTAGTTCAGGAGATTTTCCAGTCACAGGCAATCCCGTTATCTGGGCGCTTTAATTGGACTTGTAGTCTACCGTCGAGTAGGGCGCATTTCCAGCACACTGTCATGTGTTGCACCCCCAAGTCACCATGGGATACATTTGTCTCCTGGGCGATGTATCCACCTAATACAACTCTCAACTGCGGAAGGATAACTGGATAGCTGCAGGGCTTGTGACTGTTGGAACATCTCAATGCATCTTGCTAGTAACTAGGCATGTGATAACCCTAGTTAGTTAAAATATCAAGCCGTACTCTTTGTTTGGCCGTGATTGATGGATGGAGTCTAGTCTTGTCTAGACCATGCCAGTACATGGTTACTTTGGGACATTTTACAGTTTATGCTTACTTGTCGATAATTGGTTAGAGACTAAGTTCTGTTCAGGTGTAGGGTTACAACCCTGGTCCTTGTTTGGTTTACGGGTTGCAACTTGGTTACCGGGATAGTTTCTTAGTTATCTTATCGTTTATCACCCTACTTTCATGCCTCCAGTTTTCTTGTTATTATTATGCTTTGTGTTCTAACTTACTGGTTTTAGTTTCTAAGTGAAGCCTCCCTTGTGGCACTTGCTCTTTCTGGGGTCTTACCCAGCTGGTTTTGTATGGACAAATTTCGGAGCAGTTTCCGAGGATCGCCCGGCCTTCCAGCCATATGGTAAACACTAGAAAAAACCCTAGCAATGAGTGGGTTTTATTCTGCTTTCCCATTTTATTGTAAAATTATTCTTTTGAGGCGTATAGCCGCCGAGCAAGTGTCAGCTCGTATTGAATACTTATATTTTTTGTCTGCCTATGGGCTGTAACATGATTAACAAATCCTAGGGTTGATCATGTATGATTGAAACTCTTGCTAGTCCTCGTATTTTGTACGACTAGCTTCATGATCATCTGTATATGAAATGTATGGGATGCCTTACTATTGAATATCTGATGGTCTAACATCTTGTGACTATTATTACTTGCTTGAGATTAAGACACTAGGCTTGTTCTTGACCATAAGAGACTAATGGCTTGTAGATAAACCCTCTTACATCTAGAAAATCGTGACCGTATATCATGGTGGATTACACATCTATATACGTAGCTGGTTGTGTCTGCCCCCTCTCCAGTATTCTGGTTCTGGGGCGTGACACAGTTTAAGTGGTGGCCCATGCAGGTCTTGTAAATCAAGATGTGTGAAGGTTTTACTGAATAGATATCTCAATCAGCACTCGCCCTTGATCTCTACTCGTGTCTTATAATCTTTCTGAAATCATGACATGATCACATGTTAACATCCTCGATCTATCATGGTCCTTCCTTATTGTTTCCCATGTCGTTTCTTCAGCGGCATTGTTCCTGGTCCTACCGATCAGCAAGGCGGATCACCTCTAGTGAACCAGCAGCAACCTGGAGACCAAACCCAGCACTCTGGAGCAGCCTTCCAAGTCATGCATTCCGGAGATCCAGAGCCCCCAGTTCAGCCAGTCCACCCTGTAGAGCCTGATAATAGAACCCTAGTGGGACTCATCAGAGAATTTCTTGCATCACAAGATCATTGGGGCGGTGCCCTACACCAGACAGTACAAGATGCCATAGGCAGCGTTGGTTAAGAAAGGAACAATACACCCAACAACTTCAAGCACCCGAACCCTCCCTTCTTTGATGGCAGTGAAGATGCTATCGCTGCTGATGCATGGCTTCAGGACACAGAGTGTCATGACCCGCACCCAGTGTAGGGCACGAGAAGTGGGTACGTCCAGCCTACACCGCAGTGTCGACGGTAGAACGCTGTTCTAGGTCACAATTAAAACTAAATACAATATGATATACTCTCCGTACGGAGGACAATCATAGCAGGATACAACTCAATCACCAAAACTAGAAGTAGCACGATAAGATAACTATGAATTCATAAGAGAAGTACATCAAAGAGAAATAAATCTCGGTGTTATCAACACCAACTCAAACAAGCATAAAATAAATACAACTCAAGACAAATGAAAATAAAATAAGAAAAACTCTAGCCATCTACTCCAACCTCTACTGTGTCTCCTCTAGGCTAGCAGGTAACCTCCAAGCTATCTATAAAATTTATCAACAGGTCCAGTCAGGACTGGAGTGAGCACAATACATCTCACGTAGTTCATAATATGATAGGATATGTAAATATTCTATAGAGTAAGATACATGAAACGCTAGGAAATATATGAAGTAAAAGAGATGACTATAAAGAAATATCTACTATAAGTAATGAACTAACAGTGATTAGTGATGTAGAGTACAAGATAGACATATGAACGGCTTGAATTTGCATATGAGTAATCTAAGAGTTTGCACATGAGTATACTACTTTGGAATTGTTCACATGACCATTTATACTCTCCCGTACCCCAATCAAAACACAAGGATCCAGACAGGTTATGTTATTGCACATGATATCACATGAAGGCCCATAAATAGGAACACATGATTATATACATGGGCCTCTGTGAACATGAGAGTACATGAATCACAAGAGTGCACATGAACGGTAAAAGCAAAGGTGTACATGATGAAAGTGAAATACACATGACATACTGTAACCCGATGCTCCCGAGGGGGATGACATCTCATGAAGGGATCCATATAGTACCAATCTGTGTTAACAACGTGACAGCATCAACTAAAGTAATCTAGAGCATAAATACAAATCCTATCAAGTATGAAAAAGTCAGAGAATGTACTCGCTTGATACCCTGAACAACTAATATGAAAAGATGGCCAACTGGAGTCACAGAGTCCTAGTTATAGCAACATAGGTTATAAAGAGTTCAATTTATATGGTAATTGAAATTATAATACAATCTACATGAGTCTAAGTCAATCTAGGTCAAAGTCAACTATTGGTTAACTCTGGTCAACTATAAAGTCAAACTAGGTCAACTATAGTCAATTGTGGTCAAACTAGCTAGGGTTGGGTCAACAATGGTCAACTAGTCTAGGTTAGTCAATTCAAGGTCTAAACAAACTAAGTCTATGCAAATCAAGTATCCAAGATAGCTACTAATTCATTCCTGCATACATGCATACATATAATATATGCATACAAACTCATATATTTAACTCAAAATATATGTGAATACATACATTACATTACCTTAACACATATATATCATTCATTCATATCCTATATACATGCATACTTCAGTTCAGGCATTATATCCATTCACGTATCATTAAGTTGCATACATATACTTATTTTTATTACATACATGTCATTCATGCATATTACATACTTACATGCATCAATACATTATATACATTGTATACAACATGTAAAAATAGAAGAGGAAAAAAAAAGGGGAAAAAACTGAAATGGAAAGGAAATGGAAGGAAAAATGAAAGAAAAAGAAAAAACAGTGGACATATACATGCTTACAACATATATTCTACATTACCATACATGCTATCATTATATATTGCATTACATTATGTATATATTATGCATTCATAACTATCATTACATGTATACCTTGCATTCTTATGTAGCATTCATTATATACTTTCATGCATACATTGTATATCATTCTTTCGTTCATGCATTTATGTATTGCTTACATACATTACATTGATTGCATTCCTACATGCTTGTATTCAACCATATATATACATTAATGTAAAGAGGATACATATCATATATATATATATCATTTCATTCATCTAACATATCATGTATTACATACTCTACATTCATTTAATATCCATACTACATAGGCTCATAGGTTACACAAAATGCCTATGTCATATAGTCGCTCTTCTACCTAAAACCAATACTGTACCAATTGGCCTTCACTAAATTCTAGGATTAAAGTACGTCGTAGCCCTTCATGTTGGCTTTCCGAAACCTCAAACGGATCGTATTTTCATGTCCGGAAGCTACCGAAATTGCGAAAATAATGAAACGCGTTTGTCTTTCGGACAGCAGACACTCAAATAATTTTACAGAACGTTCAATAACGATTTTGGCTTATTAGAATATATATTTGGAAAGCTAACTTCGATACGGTTCATTTAAAAGAAAATAGAAGATTAATCGGAGTTCTAAGCTAAAAGTTATGATATTTCTAAGTTACTTTGGTTAATAAAAATGTGGATGAATATTATGACGAATATGAGTTGTTTTGGAGAAAAAATACATGTAGGCCAAGATACTTGGATACCAACATAGGTATCCAAATGAAACTCATTCTAACCATCTTATCTAAGATCAATCCACTCTCTAACCATTCTAAAACTGAATTTAAATATCTACTTAAATTATTATCATACATACATACACATGGGGTGTCCTAATTTGGGATCTATCAAGTAGGACACAAGACACATTCTAAAATCCTCAAGAAGCTCCAAATGGCCTCAAATTTAAATCTAAATGGGGTACATGCATGGGGGTGGATCCTATGGATTCAAAACTAACTAGTATGCATAGAAAATCAATTTAGAGGGTTGGTTTTACCTATTGGGAGTGGAATCCCAATGATACTCCCAAGGACGTCTCCGACACGAAGATCTTCCAAAAAAGACACTCCTCCTTGCACTTTTCTCCAAATCATTGCTAGCACCCTCCCTTGTTAGTATGAGAAGGTTGGATGGAAGTTTTGGTGGAGGGATGTAAGGATTTGGAGATCAAATCAAAGAGAAAAGCTCGCTAATTTGGGAAAGAACACTTTATGAAGGAAAAGAGGCAAGATGGAATGAAATGAAAGGAAGGGAGACTAAACTAGCTATATTAGCTGTCATTAAACCCTATTTGGGTCTTGGGGGAAAGCCCAATAAGGCCTCAACTAGTCCTCTTGGTTAATTTGAAGTTAGGTTCAAGTTTGGGATCAAAAGGGTTGAATTTAAGCCTCTAACTTAACTAATCTAACAAGTGGGATTAGTCTAAACTCACTAACTTAATTAGTGAGATTTGTGGGCCATAACTAACTAATTTTGGGATCCTGTCTACAGTCTAAGCTATCCGAATCACTAACACAAGTCGAAACAAAACGAAACTCAAACCCAATTAAACAAATCCTGTAAAATCAATATTAAAATATAAAAATTCCCAAAATATTAAAATATAAAAAATGACCAAAACTACAATACATCAATTTAAATATTATTAAAATAATCTAAAATTCACCAATTAATCAAAATCCTAAATAATTTAAAAGTCACAAAATGATCAAAAAACCCTTAGCCTAAAAAGTTGTAAATAGTCATTCTAATCATATGGTTAGGTCCCTATGGTCATGGTTAGTCTCTAGGCTCAACATTTCTAGGATTCACTAGCTAACACATCAAAATTATAATTCACCAATTTTAAATAGTATTAAATTAATTAAAAATTCCCATAGATCATAAATCCTATTATTAAATAATAAACTTTTATAAAAGTTCAAAATTACCCTCATTTAAGAAAAGTGGGTATTACAAGTCTACTCTCCTTAGAAAATTTTGTCCTAAAAATTAAGTTGGTCGTACTTCTTCTAGAGTCTCGTCCCCAACAATCAAAGTCTCAGAACATACCTAAATCATACAATTTAAAAGAATGGCATACAGGGTCATGGCATACGGTGGCAGTTGAAAGTCTCATCTAGGTATACTAGTCGTGCTAAACCGAAACGGTCATAGGGTATCAAAACATACAAGCAATCTGGGGTGCTAAACTGAAAAAGTTACACAAACAACAAATCATCAAGGCTGTAAGGCAGTCTACCATCCTATATGAAAACTGGTAATTATCAAAAATAAAATAAAGATAAGTAGAATCTATAATGGGGTACTATTCAAAGAAAAATCAAAATTCAAAGTTTAAAGAACGAAAGTCAATAGCATTGAAATCCAATCACAGTATATATCAAGAAAATTTAGTCTTGATAGGATCTAAGTTGATCAATTCTGGGTAATGAAGATTTGGGCAATATGGAGGACAAGCTCATCGAAGTCTGAGCATGAGCATATAAGGATGGAGATTTAGGTCACAATTAAATTTAATTTAATTGAGTACGACCCAAGATATTAATATGATAAGAAAAGATGATCAAAGTCGATTGGTGGTGATTAAGGGAGCTTGGATTCAATGATATTGAAAACTTTTAAAGGGTGATTCAAAGATATGGAATAAGTCAAATTTTTCCTTTTAAAGGAAAAACAAGAGAAAAGATTTCATAGGAAAGTTAAGTTAATCATCTCTCTCTGATACTATCAAGTTTATCATTTGCCAATCATATTTTTATCTCACAAGTCCCAATATAAAAATCAACCTTTATATGACTTCCATCAAATTTATTACCTTCCGTCATAAAAATTTGACCTTGCCATGATCACCATAGGCTAAATTTCTATGTTCTGAAACATTATTCATGAAGCATACCCTTCTTACTAGGAATCAAAACTGACCACTTAATCATCATAAATCTAAATTCTTCCACCTTGTCGTAAATTGGATCCGAAGCTTCTAAATCAAGTTTTATGTAATCCTTGAACTTATTCAATTTACTCTCCTTGTATTATTTAAATCTAAACCTACTAGGCCTTACAAAACTTTTTCTTCATTATAAATTCAACCTTCATATTTCCTTCAACGTACACCTTCAATATTATTCTCTTAAAATTTAAAATTTTCACAAATCTCTATATTTTATATAACTCAAAATCCTTGCGTTCTTTCTGTTTCTAGCCATTTCTTACAATATCTTATTCAATTTCGTATCATCATTGCATATAGTTAAAATCTCTTTTCTATTACTAAATTCTTAAATTTAACATCATAGCCTTAAAGTGTAACGTCTCAAGAATTAATAACCAAAATTTATCCAAGTTCTAGAAACTAAGTTGACCTCGAATATCCTCATCAGTTCTGAAATACATCTATGAATTATTCATACCCAAAAGATTTCTCTAAGTATGATTGTTCCTAAGTTGATAATATAATTCTCTTGATTTCATCCTCAAATTCAGTCGCATCTCTATCCCAAACCTATATCAAGGTCCATCATATTATACCCCTAGCAAGATTATAACAAGATAACAAATCAAGTCTTTTTCGAGTTAGATGATTTACGTTACTTCCTCGACCTTTCGAAGGTGAAAAGATATGAAGATTCAAGGGTTTCAAAATATAGCTTTCAGAATTAGATACGAGACAGGTGATTGATGTAATCAGGACAGATTTATTTTTATTTTTTTAAATGGTAATACAAGAAATAATGGAAAGAAAAAAATAATAATAAAATCTGTTCTTCATCAACTGTTAAAAAGAAATAAACCCATTTAAGATAAAATCTGATACCATACACGTCTTTCTGAAATCATGTTGTCAGAATTTTGCCATGCCAGTAAGCATAGCTGCAATAAACAATAGTATCCATAATGAAGGTATACACCCTGTAGTCATTTTATCTAGAATTCTTACCACGCCATCCGGTATGGCTACAATAAAATCTAGATTTCATAACTAGGATAAGTTTATCTAAATCAGGCTCTACGGCCTTGTTATGCTAGCAAATATGACTGCGATAAATTCTATACTCCATAAATAAAGTAGACTTTTACCTTTCTCACTGTCCTTATCAAGTATGTTATCTGGTTATACCTTAATTCCAAAAAGATGTATATATATATATATATATATATATATATATATATAAATACAAACTCAAATTCAACAACTAACATCAAGATTCAAAATTCAACAATAATCCATCAAAAATCAAATTCAATAACAGGAAGTAAGGGTGAACCAAATCAAGGGAAAAGTGATTTCAAATCGAAGTTAAAATAAGATTCTCAAGGGTCGTCCCAGAAATCTCTCAAGAAATTCTAACAGTGATTGAGTATCCTCTCATTCTAACACATATTCCTTATCTCTAATCGCAGGTGCGCAGCAGTACAACTAATCGTCGTACTACCACGACTTCGCACAAATACGAATCTTGACCTGCATGGGCCACCACTAAAAATGTGTCACGATCTACACCCAGTGTAGGGCACAAGAAGTGGGTACATCTAGCCTACGTCGCAGTGTCGACGGTAGAACGCTGTTCTAGGTCACAACTAAAACTAAATACAATATGATGTACTCTCCGTACGGAGGACAATAATAGCAGGATACAACTCAATCACCAAAACTAAAAGTAGCACGATAAGATAAGTATGAATCCACAAGAGAAGTACAACAGAGAGAAATAAATCTCGGTGTTATCAACACCAACTCAAACAAGCATAAAATAAATACAACTCAAGACAACTAAAAATAAAATAAGAACAACTCTAGCCATCTACTCCAACCTCTACTGTGTCTCCTCTAGGCTAGCAGGTTACCTCCAAGCTATCTATAAAACTTATCAACAGCTCCAATCAGGATGGGAGCGAGCACAATACATCTCACGCAGTTCATAATAAGATAGGATATATAAATATGCTATAGAGTAAGATACATGAAACGCTGGAAAATATATGAAGTAAAAGAGATGACTATAAAGAAATATCTACTATAAGTAAAGAACTAATAGTGGCTAGTGATATAGAGTACAAGATATACATATGAACGGCTTGAATTTGTACGTGAGTAATCTAAGAGTTTGTATATGAGTAAACTACTTTGGAATTGTTCACATGATCATTTATACCCCCCCGTACCCCAATCAATATACAAGGATCTAGACAAGTTATGTTATTGTACATGATATCACATGAAGGCCCATAAATGGGTGCACATGATTGCATACATGGAGGCTCTGTGAACATGAGAGTACATGAATCACAAGAGTGCACATAAATGGTGAAAGCAAAGGAGTACATGATGAAAGTGAAATGCACATAACATACTGTAACCCAATGCTCCCGAGGGAGATAATATCTTATGAAGGGATCCATATAGTACCAATCTGTGTTAACAATGTTATAGTATCAAGTAAAGTAACCTAGAACATAAATGTAAATCCTATCAAGTATAAAACGGTCAGAGAATGTACTCGCCTGATACCCTGAACAACTGATATGAAAAGATGGCCAACTGGAGTCACAGAGTCCTAGTTATAGCAACATAGGTTATAAAGAGTTCAATTTATAAGGTAATTGAAATTATAATGCAATCTACATGAGTCTAAGTCAATCTATGTCAAAGTCAACTCTTGGTTAACTCTGGTCAACTATAAAGTCAAACTAGGTCAACTCTAGTCAATTGTGGTCAAACTAGCTAGGGTTGGGTCAACAATGGCCAACTAGTATAGGTTAGTCAATTCTAGGTCTAAACAAAATAAGTCTATGCAAATCAAGTATCCAAGATAGCTACTAACTCATAGCCTAAGTCACTTGTAAACCAAGCACAAAACTAAACCATAAGCTAACAAGGCACACAAACTTAGTCATATAATACATATATATTATTCACATTCACATATTCATATACATAGATATATATAGGAAAGCTATATATATAGGCACACACACACACACACACACACACACACACACACACACACACATATATATATATATATATATATATATATATATTTTTATATATATATATATATATATATATACATATATATATATATATATATATATATATATATATATATATATATATTTTTATATATATATAAAAATATATATATATATATATATATATATATATATATATATATATATATATTTATTTTTTTTATTTTTATTTTATATATATATATATATATATATATATATATATAAGGAGAGGTAAAAGAGTAAGTGAGTGTGTGTGTGTGTTTGGCATGTGTGTGAAAGGATATGTGTTAATGTTCTCAGATTTAGTGATAGGTAGGTGTATGTGTAATAGGATACATGGTGATCAAAGGGTGTATAAATGCATGTGTGTAAAAGGTTATAGGTTAACTCAGTTTATAGAAATACATACATACATACTTACATTGCATACATATATATCATGTATACATACATACATTGCATACATACCTACATACATATCATGTCATATATGCATACTTGCATTCATTCATGCACCTATACATACATACATAGATGCATACATACATATTTGAATACATTATATACTTACATACATTATATTCATATATGCATGCTCTACATTATATTACATTTATTCCTGCATACATGTATACATGTAATATATGCATACAAACTCATATATTTAACTCAAAATATTTGTGAATATATACATTACATTACCTTAACACATATATATCATTCATTCATATCCCATATACATGCATACTTCAGTTCAGGCATTATATCCATTCACATATCATTAAGTTGTATACATATACTTATTTTCATTACATACATGTCATTCATGCATATTACATACTTATATGCATCTATACATTATATATATTGTATACAACATGTAAAAATAGAAGGGAAAAAAAAGGAGAAAAAACTGAAATAGAAAGGGAAGGGAAGGAAAAATGTAAGAAAAAGAAAAAACAGTGGACATATACATGCTTGCATCATATATTCTATATTACCATACAGGCTATCATTATATATTGTATTACATTATGTATACATTATGCATTCATAACTATCATTACATGTATACCTTGCATTCATATCTAGCATTCATTATATACTTTCAAGCATACATTGTATATCATTCTTTCTTTCATGCATTTATGCATTGCTTACATACATTACATTGATTGCATTCCTACATGCTTGCATTCAACCATATATATATATTAATGTAAAGAGGATACATATCATATATATATCACTTCATTCATCTAACATATCATGTATTACATACTCTACATTTATTTAATATCCATACTACATAGGCTCATAGGTTATACAAAATACTTATGTCGTATAGTCACTCTTCTATTTAAAACTAATATTGTACCAATTAGGCCTTCACTAAATTCTAGGATTAAAGTATGTCGTAGTCCTTAATGTTAGATTTCCGAAACTTCAAACGGATCGCATTTTTGTGTTCGGAAGCTCCCGAAATCGCAAAAACACCGAAACACGTCTGTCATTCGGACAGCTGACACTCAAATAGTTTTACAGAAAATTTCATAACGATTTTGGCTTATTAAAATATATATTTGGAAAGCTAACTTCGAGACGGTTTTTAAAAAAAATAGGAGATTAATCAGAGTTCTAAGCTAAAAGTTATGACATTTCTAAGTTACTTTGGTTAATAAAAACGTGGATGAATATTATGACGAATTTGAGTTGTTTTGGACAAAAAGAACACATGTAGGCCAAGATACTTCGATACCAACATAGGTATCCAAATGAAACTCATTCTAACCATCCTAACTAAGATTAATCCACTCTCTAACTATTCTAAAACTGAATTTAAATATCTATTTAAACTATTATCATACATACCTACACATGGGATGTCCTAATTTGGGATCTATCAAGTAGGACACAAGACACATATCTAAAATCCTCAAGAGAGCTCCAACTGGCCTTAATTTGAATCTAAATGGGGTACATGCATGGGGGTGGATCCTATGGATTCAAAACTAACTACTATGTATAGGAAATCTATTTAGAGGGTTAGTTTTACCTATTGGGAGTGGAATCCCAAAGATACTCCCAAGGATGGCTCCGACACGAAGATCTTCCAAAAAGGACACTCCTCCTTGCACTTTGCTCCAAATCTTTGCTACCACCTCCCTTGGTAGTATGAGAAGGTTGGATGGAAGTTTTGGTGGAGGGATGTAATGATTTGGAGATCAAATCAAAGAGGGAAGCTCTCTAATTTGGGAAAGAATACTTTGTGAAGGAAAAGAGGAAAGATGGAATGAAATAAAAGGAATGGAGGCTAACCTAGCTATATTGGCTGCCATTTAACCCTATTTGGGCCTTGGGGGAAAGCCCAATAAGGCCTCAACTAGTCCTCTTGGTTAATTTTAAGTTAGGTTCAAGTTTGGGATTAAAAGGGTTAAATTTAAGCCTCTAACTTAACCAATCTAACAAATGAGATTAGTCTAAACTCACTAACTTAATTAGTGGGGTTTGTAGGCCATAACTAACTAATCTTGGGATCCCGTCTACAGTCTAAGCTACCCAGGTCACTAATACAAGTCGAAACGAAACGAAACTAAAACCCGACTAAACAAATCATGTAAAATCAATATTAAAATATAAAAATTCATAAAATATTAAAATATGAAAAATGACCAAAATCACAATACATTAATTTAAATATTATTAAAATAATCTTAAATTCACTAATTAATTAAAATCCTAAATAATTCAAATGTCACAAATTAACCAAAATATCCTTAGCCTAAAAAGTTATAAATAGTCATTCTAATCACATGGTTAGGTCCCCATGATCATGGTTAGTCTCTAGGCTCAACAGTTCTAGGGTTCACTAGCTAACATATCAAAATTATAATTCATCAATTTTAAATAGTATTAAATTAAATAAAAATTTCATAAATCATAAATCCTATTATTAAATAATAAACTTTTACAAAAGTTCAAAATTACCCTTATTTTAGAAAAGTGGGTGTTACACAGAGGTTATCCTGGAAGCAGCTAGGATTCCAGAGGGAGAGAAGGTGGCTGTAGTGCGCCTACAGTTATTGGACTTAGCTCGCACATGGTGGGCGATGTTAGCAATTGGATTGGCGGCACCTGTCCTTTGGACGATATTCAGTGACAAGTTCCAGACCAAGTACTTCGACGCAGTAGCTTGCTATGATCTGTAGACGAGATTCACTAATCTCAAGCAGATGGGAAGGACGGTCGACGGTTATGCGGTCGAGTTTTCAAGACTTAGTCGGTTTGCTCCCAACTTGGTGGCAACCGATTTGGATCGAGCCCAGGGATTCCAGCAGGGGCTTTACCTAGAGATTATCATATCAGTAGAGCAGTTTGAGCACCAGACGTTTGATGCCGTCTTGCGAGCAGCAAAGAGGCATGAGTATACCTCGCAGAGGATCGTAGACAAAACCGGAAGCAAAAAGAGGTCCCATGGGCAGATGAGTTTGTCCCCAGCACCAGCCCCGAAAGCTAGGGCTTTGACTATTAGAGTTCCCCGAATGGCGGATTCGGTTTCGTCAGTTCAGCACTCGACACCGACATCCCCTTAGCAACAGAAGCAGAAGCAGTCTTCCGCAATGGGCTGCACTCATTGTGGGAAGCCAGGACATGTAGTATCAGAGTATCGTAGAGCACAAGGATTGTGCTTGGCTTGTGGGGCACCGGATCACAAGATAGGGTCCTGTTTGAATAGAGCCAGTTCATCATCATCGAACCTAACTAGTCTATCGGTTAGGGGACCAGCCCGAGAACTAGTGCAGCAGCAGTACTAGCCTCCGAGGCTATTGCCGTCTCAGGCACAAGCCTATCAGTAGCAGAGACCCTAGCAGTATGCTCCGACCCAAGCTCAGATGCATAACCAGCAGGGAGGTTTCCAGCAGAGTGTCTTCCTTATTCCTTATGCCTTTTAAACTCTTCGCTTGCATGAATGATTGCTTGATTGGTTTCTAGTCGTAGGTTGCATGTTGTTAGTATAGCTTGCCCCGACATCTCTAGCCTCTTGATTAAATTTCGAGGATAGAATTCTTTTAAGGTGGATAGAGTTGTTACCTCCGTTTTTTATTTTACATATTTCCAGTATACGTGTACGAAATTCTGACCCATATTGTGACTTGTCTTAACTAGCTAATCTTGATTTAATCTTGCATTGGTTTAATATTAGCATGACTTGGTTGGGATTGGTTTGGCTTGGTTGGGTTGGTTCAACATGTAACCCCTCCCTTTAAAAGCCACCAACCCCTCTCTCTCTCCTCATTTACTTCTCCTTCTTCATTTATTTCTTCATCTTCTTCCTCTTAACTTCTCCACCTACCAAGAGAGGCTTAGGTAAGTGCAGCTTGCTTTATGGAGGAACTCTCTTTTTGTTATTCTATTGTCTTCCTCATGCGATTCTAAGACACTTTAGTACTTAGCATTTTTAATTTCCATAGTTCATTTCGTGTAGATCTAAGCTTGTTGTATTTTCAGATTTCTTGGATTTTGATCAATTAAACTTTGTTATTTTTAAGTTTTGATTGTTCCATGTTGTAGAAAATTTTGTTCTACCCCATTTTGACCTATGGAAGTCCAAATTTGGACTTACAATGAAGGATTAATGGAGCTTGGAAGCAATAGCTTCCATGGTTCTTCTTCTCGGATCTTTGGAAAAGAAGAACAGCCTTTATGCGACAACCGCCATACGGCCAGCCTTTATGCGATAACCCCCATGGGGCCAGCCTTTATGCGGCAACCCCCATGCGACCAGCCTTATGCGGCAACGCCCATGCGGCCAGCATTTATGCGGTAAACCCCATACGGCTAGCCTTTATGCGACAACCCCCATGCGGCCAGCCTTTATGTGGCAACCCCCATGCGGCCAGCCTTTATACGACAATCCCATGCGGCCAGCCTTTATACGGCAACCCCCATGCGGCCAGCCTTTATACGGCAACCCCATGCGGCCAACCTTTATACGACAACCCCCATCCGGCCAGCCTTTATGCGGCAACCCCATACGACCAGTCTTTTACGGCAACCCTCATGGCATGGTTATGTTTTGAACTTGGCACGATTTCAATATTTGCATGGCTTTTATGTGATCACGACATAATAATATAAGGATAGAATACGATGGTGGCCCGTTGTGGCGTACCCTTAACAAGTAATATGACATAATAGTGGCCCGTTGTGGCGCACTCTTAACAAGTAACCTTTGCATGATAACTCTTGACAGTGACCCATCGTGGTGCACTCTTTACAAGTAACTTGATATGATATTTCTTAATGGTGGTCCGTCGTGAAGCACTCTTGACATGATTTGTAATCTTGATAAGTAACCTAAATTGCAATCTTGAATTCTGTTGCGACGACTATCTTAACATGCTGATTAATAACTCGTCTTGACACCGTGGGTGATTGTTCTTGAATGTGCTTGTGTAAGCTACCAGTCTCATCTTGTATCATGTCTAGGACTTTCATCCCTGGTTACCACGGTCAGGGATTCATACTGAATCTGGCTAGGTTAATGACTAGATTGATCAAGTAGTTCATAAAGAGATTTTCCAGTCACAGACAATCCCGTTATTTGGGTGCTTTAATTGGACTTGTAGCCTGCTGTCGAGTAGGGCGCATTTCCAGCACACTATCATGTGTTGCACCCCCAAGTCACAATGGAATACATTTGTCTTCTGGGTGATGTATCTACCTAATACAACTCTCAACCTTCGGAAGGATAACTGGATAGCTGCAGGGCTTGTGACTGTTGGAACATCTCAATGTATCTTGTTAGTAACTAGGCTTGTGATAACCCTAGTTAGTTAAAGTATCAAGCCGTACTCTTTGCTTGGCCATGATTGATGGATGGAGTCTAGTCTTGTCTAAACCATGCCAGTACATGGTTACTTCGGAACATTTTACAGTTTATGCTTACTTGTCGATAATTGGTTAGAGACTAAGTTCTGTTCAGGAGAAAGGTTATAACCCCGATCCTTGTTTGGTTTACGGATTGTAACTTGGTTACCGAAATAGTTTCTTATTTATCGTTTATCACCCTACTTTCATGCCTCCAGTTTTCTTGTTATTATTATGCTTTGTGTTCTAACTTGCTGGTTTTAGTTTCTAAGTGAAGCATCCCTTGTGGCACTTACTCTTTCTGGGGTCTGACCCAGCTAGTTTTGTATGGCCAGATTTCGGAGCAGCTCCCGAGGATCTCCCGGCCTTCTACCAGATAGTGAACACTAGAAGAAACTTTGGCAACGAGTGGATTTTATTTTGCTCTCCCGCTCTATTGTAAAATTATTCTTTTGAGGCGTTTAGCCGCCGAGCAAGTGTTAGCTCGTATTGAATACTTATATTTCTTGTCTGCCTATGGGCTATAACATGATTAACAATTCCTAGGGTTGATCATGTATGACTGAAACTCTTGCTAGTCCTCGTATTTTGTACGACTAGCTTCATGATCATCTGTATATAAAATGTATGGGATGCCTTACTATTGAATATCTGATCGTCTAACATCTTATGACTATTATTACTTGCTTAAGATTGAGACACTAGGCTTGTTCTTGACCATAAGAGACTAATGGCTTGTAGATAAACCCTCATACATCTAGACAGCCGTGATCGTATATCAAGGTAGATTACACTTCTATATACGTAGCTGGCTGTGTCTGCTCCCGCTCTCCACTATTCTGGTTCTGGGGCATGATAGTGCTGCAGCAAGCGTCGTACCGACCTGTCGTGCCAAACAACGCAACATCACATTGAGTTATCACTTTTCTGTCGGAGGAGAAAGTCATCCCCAGCAGTGTCGCTATTTTGTTTATAAAAAGAAAAGTTTGATTATAAACTATAAAAAGAGTACAAGAGTACAAATAATTTCTTGGGAAGTATAACTATAGGAATCTGATCAGAAGACGGTCACTTTATCCTTTGGATGATGCGATGTCAAAGAAGATAGCCTTTGGAGAGTGTTGCAGTAAGTGCTCAAGAGATTATGATCATTAGTCATTCTTTGTGATTTGGAACTCCATTTATAGTGTTTAGAGATAACTGTTATGTAGTTATCTTGGCTGGCGCATACTACAATTGACGTACCATTCATCCCTTGGCAAGAATGGTTGGTTCAACTGCTTGGACGTGTGGCATGCTGTGATTGATATGTGCTTGGTCATAGGCAGTGTCACAGATACATTCTTCGAGATTTGTGGGATGTGCCACGTCTTCTAATTGCTTAAGGATGATTTGATCAGTTAGGGGCAACTGCTAGGTAGCGCCAGACCGTACCTGCTGTTTTGTGACTTTTTAAATGATGTGGTATCATTGATTACCTCGAGCCAACTACAGATGGCATGAGATAGCTGTTGGTCATTTATGACGAATCTGACACGTTTAATAAAATCTCCTCGAGCGCCACACGCTCGGGATTCGAACGAATTTTTTTCGACTGAGATGCTGTCAGTCATGATGATAACTATTTATCTTCTTCGAGAAAATGGCCACATGGCAGGCAGCGCCACTTGATGACCAGCGCCTATTGATGTCCTGTGCCATATGATGTTTGGCGCCACTTGATGATTTATTTGTTGGCACTATTTATAAGTAGCGCCTAATGCTGATTGTACTTTTTAGGCTTCTATAATTATCATGTTCATCTTGTTCATTGCCTCTTTACTTGCTCACCATTCTATACTGATTTTATTATTATTAGTTGTACTTTACTTCGCTTCTGACTGGACATGTTGCAGGTGAGCTTGAGACCATATGAGATACCTAGTATGGACAGGAGCCCGGGACCATAACTGAGCAGGATGACACTATTCTGGACTTAGGAGCTGATGATATTTAGATTAGTTCCATTTAGCAGACATTACTTTGTTGTTGTATTATGAGGGATTTATGGACTGTACTAGCACCTTTATATTTTGTATCCGGATTTGTCTCAGGTTTAGTGTTAAAGCTGTAATAATGGCTGGACTTGTGGTGGTGTATTGTGATATACTCTGGGATGATTTAGATTGTTGTGATATTGCTTTTATGTTACTACTTAAGTTTCCTTGATACTTAGTAAAACTTACTACGTTGAGTCTCCAACGTAGGCTAGGCGTGTCCGACTTGTATCCGATTATTCGGGAGCGGGTCGTGACAATACCATCAATATTTGTGCAACATAGTTCTATTGCATATATGTAAAAGTAGGCATGTAATAGCTCTATGAATTATATATGCATGTAAAGCACGCAACAGTTCTATGAAATAAGTCTTTATGTCCGTGCATCTACATCTAACGTTTCATTCAACTTTATAACATCGATTAATCTGAGACAAGAGGGTCAAAAAGAAAAGAAGGGTCAGTCACTCACCTTAATCTACATGAGGCAAGAGGTAAGAGTTTGGTTGCGTTATACGATGCCTATGCGATCACCTCAAATCGCATAAGTAACAAATCAATACTCTTCCATTTTATTCCATATTTGATATAAAATACGAATTTCGAAGAACGCAAAAATAAAACCCATAAAAAATATTCATGAAAACTCATTCATAGAACCAAAGCCAAAGAAGAAAGTAAGACAAAAAATAGAGCAACAAAAGGTCTCTCTCGACTCAATTGCAGAGTCTATCCTCGAAACAAAGCTCGCAGAATATGGGACTTAATTTCGAAGAAGTTGATCCATAACAAGGAAATGATCTTGATTCAATCGGTCCCGACCAATTGATAGTGATATTGTTTCTTAACCACGCTTCTTTTATCGCAACGAGGAACATGGTATAATTTTTTGGATGAGGCACTACATTATAACCAACTAAGAAAAAGTTTCGTCATCGAAACTTAAGAGTAGATCCTACCTCTAAGAAAATAGTGAAGAAAAGTTTTCCTTATCTTAGACTCAAGTTCCCAGGTCAACTTTTCGATCAAATGGTTCCTCCAGAGTACACGAATGAGAGGAATTGCATGATCCTGAAGTAATTTGTCCTTACGCTACAAGACTTGGCTCAAATCGTGCACATACTTTTACCACTGAGAGACATGAAAGACATCGTGTATATCCGACATTGCTGGCAATAATGCATTCTGGCAAGCTACTGTGGTGATTCGCTTCAGTATTTCAGAAGGACCAATAAATCTTGGATTCAACTTGACTTTAGCTCCAAATCTGGTGAATCGTCGCATGGATATTTCCTTCATAAATAAGTGATTGCCTTCCAGGAACTCAAGGGATCTTCAATGTATATCGGTATTGCGTTTCTGTCGACTCTGTATAATCTTCAGTCTTTTCTTTATTAGCCTGACCTTTTGTACATTCTGCTTCACCAGCTCTGGGCCAAGAATCTGTCGCTCCCTAACTTCATCTGAGAAATGGGTGATCCGCACTTTTGCCCATACAAGTCTTCGTACGACGTCGTCTGAATGCTAGACTGGTAGCTATTGTTGTATGAAAATCCGCTAGCGATAGATGAATGTCCCAACTTGACTTCAAGTCTACTATGCAGAGCTTTAGCATGTCTTCGGGAATCTGATTTACTTATTCTGTTTAATCACAAGCAGTGCTAAACTTCAATTTTGTCCCCATAGCCGATTGAAGGCTACTCCAAAAATGAACAACTATCACCCGTTCCGACCTGAGACGATTGATACTTGAACTCCACACATACGTACTATCTCGTCTAGGTAAATCTGAGCCAGACGGTCAACGCTGCAAGTGACTTTGATGGCAATAAAATGTACTAACTTGGTTAGTCGATCGATGATGACCCAGACTGCTTCGTTCCCACATGGCGTCACCAACAATAAAATCTATGTAGATATGCTACTAGTTTTACTCTTTTAATGGCAAGCTTCTGCATCTACCCATCCGGTCTCTGGTACTCAATTTTGACTTGCAGTCATGCTATGTATTGCGACACGAAGAGGGCCATATCTTTTTTCATCGTATGCCACCAAAATAACGCACGAAGGTCCTTATATACATCTTTGTGCTGCCAGGATACAAAGAATATTTTGTATAATATGCCTCTTACATTATTTTTTTCTAGGTTATGAGTCATCCAGAACACATAGCCACCCTTTCACCCGTAACACACAGCCACCATTTCACCCGCAACTTCTTCGGATATGGATCATCCTTCTAAGTAGATTTTATCTTTTTTTAACAAACTTATATCCACGTACAATTAAGCTAATTGCATTGCCACGAATCAAACCGGGGTTCGATGTCCATCTCCTCTAAGTTGCACAGTAGTCAATCGCCAGGTCGTAGTCTTTGATCAGCTCCAGCCATCGCCTTTGCCGTAAGTTCAGCTTCTTTTGAGTGAAGAGATAATTGAGTCTCATATGATCCGTATAAATCCTCCATGCCAGACTATAAAGGTATTGCTGCCACAGTTTTAGTACGCTAACTCTAAGTTATGCGTGGGATTGTTCTTCTCATGTGGCTTCAATATTCTTGAGGCGAAAGATATCAGCTTGTCTCGCTGCATGAGCACACATCGCAAGCCCTGGCCTAAAGCATCGCTGATGATTTGAAAACCCTCTACCCCATCCAGAAGTGCTATTATCTGGGATGAAACGAACTGCTACTATACATCCTGGAAGCAAGTTTCGTAGTCGTCTGACCACTTGAAGGTGACTTTCTTTGAGTGAGGCGAGTCAAAGGTGACGCGATCTATGAAAAGTCTATCACGACGTGTCTATAATATCCTACCAAGCTGAAGAAGCTTCAAATCTTACTAGCTGACTCTGGTCATTTTCGATCAACAACGGCTTCAACTTTCTTCGGATCGACTGAAATGCCTTCTACAGAGATGATGTGTCCAAGAAATGATATGCTACATAGCCAAAATTCACATTTGCTTATCTTGGCATATAACTGGTTATCTCGAAAGATCTGGAGTATGGTCAGTAAATGCCCTGCATGTTGCACCTTGTCCTTTGAGTATATGAGAATGTCGTCGATAAAAACTACTATAAACTTGTCGATGAAGGGTTGAAACACCCGACTCATTAGATCCATGAAGGCAGCATAGGCGTTAGTCAAGCCAAACGATATTACGAAAAGTCACAGTAGCCATAATGAGTATGGAAGGCTGACTTCGACAAGTTGTCTGGCTTGATCTTGAGTTGAAGGTAACCTGAGCAAAGATCAATCTTCCAAAAACACTAAGGCACCTTATACCTGATCGAACAAGTCGTCTATATGGGGTATTGAATACTTGTCTCGGATGGTGGCTTCATTCAGCTATCGGTAGTCAATGCACAGATGCATCGACCCATCTTTTTTCTTCACGCACAATATGTGCGCTCTCTATAGTGAAACACTAGTCCGAATGAATCCCTTATCGAGCAATTTTTGCAGCTAGATCTTGAGTTCTTCAGTTCTGAGGGGCCATTTCGTATACTGCCTTGCCATTTGATCTAGTGTCGAGAAAGGTAAAGATGGTGAATTTGATTTTTTGATTGGGTAGCATACCGAGTAGCTCATCGAAGAACACGTCGAGGACTTCTGCCACAATATTGGTTTGACCAGCATTTGTACTATCAAATCTTATGTCGCAAACGGACATCAAGTATCCTTGAAAGCAAGAATACAACATCCTTCGAACGAAAATTGACAAGATCACCACGCATGTCGTTGACGCTTCACTATACGAGCAAAATAATTCAGTCTTTCTAGGTAGACGGAAGGTGACATTTTTTTCTGCATAATCAATGGTGGCATTGCGAGCACAAAGCCAATCCATTTCTAGAATGATGTTGTAGTCATTAATATCTTGAACTATTGCATCAAGATACACCTTCTTACCATCGATACAAATAATTACGTCTCTACAGCCAGAGTGTGCAAGTAGTGGAATGCCTAACTGTATGCTAAAACTAAGATTAAGGCCTAGCGGTATCATAGAAAATTTGTGTTATGCGGCAAAATCCATCTATATAAAGCTACATGTGGCACCTGAATCAAATAGTACGCGAGCATGCTTATTATTAAAGATTAGTATACCTGTCACAACTGTATCTGAGGTGAATTCCTCATCTCGAGGCATGGCATAGGCGCACACTTGAGCATTGGGGCGAAAGTCTTAGCCATTTGGTTGTGCAAGTTGGGGAGGTAAAGGTGCTGGACTTTGATTCTATTGGTGTTGATGTTGAGGGGCGTTTAGTCTTCGTTGGCAGTACCTTCGGTAGTGAACTTTGTGACCATAGCTATAGCATCCTCCCAGATGAACTTTATAGCCATTTGCAAGTTATCCGCTACTACCACACTTGGTGCAGTGAGGCCTTCAGTTCTGCCCTTGGTAGTCACCATTGTTCGGACGTTATGGAGGGTTGAGCCCCCCGTATAGATAAGGCGTTTGTGATGAGAATGATGCACAACGCTAACAATGGTTGGAGGATATTGGCACTCAAGGCAGAGAGAGTGATTCGGAGACACGCCCGTGGTCTCATATTCTACTACCAATATGCGGGTAGAGATAGAGGGCCGCAGGCCCACATGGAATCATCAAATACAAATCTCTTGTGTAAGCAGAAGCGCACCAGCACATTTGGATAATTTATTGAACTATGCAGCATACTGTTGCACTTACATATTCCTTTCTCTCAACTCTATGAATTAATTTTCTTTCTTTTGACAAACGGCTGAGGGAAGATACTCGACTTCAAAGCCTTTGAAGAACATAGCCCAAGTGATAGACGCTAATTGGTTGTTGCGTCGGATCAATCATTTGTGCATGACGTTCCAGTTGTGTGCATTCAATCATAGTTAAAGTTGTGCGTAGGGCAAGTTGCTTGGATTCTTTAATGTCGAGGAGCTAAAAGTGGTCTTCCAGCTTTTCTAACCAATCAATAGCCAGAGAAGGGCCTTCGATACCGCTGAAGGATGTGCGGCATACTTTCTAGAATTTCGACACCTCAAAGTTGTAAGTTTTTTGTGCTATAGGTAACGGCATGGGCTCCTTCGGATCGACTTTGTTGGGTTGGACAATAGGTTCTGTGACAGCATGCTTCATCGCAGAGTTTCTATTAGCCACAACTGTATGGATGATCTGTTATAGAGTATCAAGCTTCTATTGCAACACCTTAAGTTATGCCTCGAACGTTGCTTCGAATTGGACTGTCGTGCCTCCGTTTGTCGATGCTGGTTTTTGGTTTGTTTTTGCTGCGCCTCTATCATGCGCATGATCCTCTCCATATCATTAGAAGAAGGTTCGGCCCTCGAACTACTCGAGACACTTGAAGTGCTCGTCTTGTTCTCGATCGCAACATCTCCAACTTATGAAAATAGAAAGCAACTCATAGTACTCTCAAAAAATATTACAAACTCATTATATTCACTACAAAAAAAAGTGACCTTTGGGGACAACAAAAAATCGTCTTAAAAACTGCAATTACCGTCCCAACAAATATTTGGGATGGCCTTTGGGACGGAAATGGACGGTCCCATTAGGGTGGCGTGGCAAAAACTTTAGGGACGGATATTGCCGTCCTAATTACTGTTAAAGGACGGTTAGGCAAAACGTCTCAAAAGTTTTCAAATTTATGCTTTTGTGTGACGGTTTATTAATTTGTCCCAAAAAACATGTTTTTGTAACAGATATATTTCGTCCTAATAAATAAGGGACAAAAATTTAAAAAGTCCCAAAAAAAGTAATTTAATTTTGTTACAGTACTATAATCGTCCGAAAAACTTAACAATTTTTTAAATTATTATGGAATTACTAATTTCCTGTTTATATATAAAATATATAATTGAATTTTATATACAACAAAAATTCATACAGAACTATTTTATTTAATCGGAAATGCATATGGTAGCCGCAACATTAACAAAGCGAAGCCGCAACATTAACAAAACGATTTCTATAAAACATATTTAAAGGTAATATCCCATTGTTCACAAAATGAAATCCAAGTCTTACATCACTTAAGAGTGTTCCCATCAAGTTTTACATCAGTAAGCATTCACTTAATTTACAAAATAAAATCTACGACTTTTTATACAAGTCCAAAACATATATATTTGATTTTTCACATCCATTGACAAACCGATCCACATCCATGACTGCCAGCAGCATTGGCTACCTGGAAACACATGAATAAGCCAGAAATATGGTTAGTTATAAGTAATTAGGACCTCAGACTCATGGAAAAGTAATTTGCGACAGAGACTTACTTGAGTATATCAGGAAGGCGGAAAGCACCCACGAACATGCTTTCACCACACATTTAAAGAGAAAATGATTTGTGTTGTATTGTCTGGACATCAATCTCTGTAGTGTGCACCTTTCTCCAGCACACTGTGCAGTGTGCACCAGCACTTTTACACGTCTCCTACTAGTAGTCTAGTACTGCTACTACTACACTACTTCTTAAAGGCTGTTGTGTGCTCTTGCTCCATTGTTCGTCCTTAGGTAGTCTAGTACTGCTACTGCTACTGCTATACTACTTCTTAAAGGCTGTTTTGTGCTCTTGCTCCATTGTTCGTCCTTAGGAATGGGCTGAAACTGCTTGACCCTATAAACTAGGGGGCACAAATACTGTTTTGTGCTAATAGTACTGCTATCAAATTAGACTTTAAAAAAAGTTGAAAATCAAGTGGGGTCAAGTGACCCCACATGACCCAACATGGGTCCGCCCCTGAGTATGACAACTGTAATAGAAGGGGCAAATTGCATATTTTAGGAGTTCAAAGGTGAAAGTTATAGTGAAAATAGTAGAGATTTGGTATCGGCCAATACTTTAAACCATGATATAAATGATCTGTTTTCACATGCCTGTATAATCAACGACATGAAAATAGTAGAGATTTGCATATATATTTTTCTTGACTCATCTCATATAGCACTTATCATGTGCTAAACTGTCTCATAGGCATTACCAAAATAAACCACAACAGTAGTGGGAGTTAAGAGGTGTTATAACTAGATAAACTACATCTTTAAGCCCCGAAAGTACAAATGGTAATTGCTGCACTAAGCAACGCCATCCTTGTATCCACGTTTAACCATTTTTTTATAGAAGATATAGGGCCATCAGGGATGGACTTTAATCCAAGTTCTTCAATCTCCTATTATCACTTATTCCAGTAAACACATTTTATGCATAAAATAATTAAGGGACGAGGGAGCTTAGGACCGAATACCTGTAGCTTTGCGTCTTCCCAGGTTGTTCCAATTCCTTTCCCTAATATTTGCCCTTGTATCTCGACCTAAAATGGACCACAACCAAATAAACACCAGAAAGAAATTATAATCAAGACAAACATTAAATGAAAAGATAGGTACATTCTTCTGGCAGAAACTTGTAATTCTCTTTCAGAAAATTTATGAAAATTAAGCAATATATTTCGAAAGGATATTCTAAGAAAAAACTATCTGAGCTACCAAGCCTATTTCAACTTGCATGAATCTTTATTTAAGCATCTTTTTTAAGAAAAAAATTAGAAAAATGGAGTCAGATAGTAACCTGCACAGACACTTCCCCTTGATTAACAGAGCTCCCAGGTGGCGGAAGCTGTGCCGAAAAAGCTAAGCTGTAACCCTCCATGGTGCACTGAAATGTACAACAGTTGTCAGTTGAGTTTACATCTTATATTTTGTATTTGCAAGATCCTACAGATCACCATGTTATCTTACTAGTTCTTGCAGAGCGGCAACAAAAGATCTTGATTTTATAGGTCCCTCAAGGTTGTGACTTAAAGGACGGGTGTCTGAAGTGCTTGCAACTGGCGCACTGTCATTCCTGTTGAATGCTGAGTATCCATAAGAATCACTTACAAAACCATTTTTTTAACGTGAAGCTTGTACACATCCCCACGTACAGCTATAGGATTGGACAATGCATTTGTCATATACTTATCTGCAATAGGAACTTCATTATCAGAATAACATATAAGAGTTTCTCAGCAGTAAAGCGGAAGTGAAATGGATGCTTATAAAATGTTAATGATGCGACATCCATTTAAAAATTTCACTGGGTGAAGCACTTGAACTGGATAGCTTAATAGGTAGAAAAGGAGAAAATGAAGAAGCTTATCATTTAACTAAGAGGCAGTTTGTTTGGTACTGTTTGCAGTTCTCTGCAGATGGCCGAAAGAAAATGGACCTATATTTCTTCGTTACTATAAACTCATGATCTGTCCTTGTCTCGTTATTTAAGCATCATTTTTTAAAAGGCATTTCAATGAGAAAACAAGGTAGCACCGGAAGGCACCCGAATACAGTTCCAGCTTGACTCGGACCAGATGAAATCGACAATCCATGATCAAAGAAAAAGGACCTCAGTGTCTCCTTCAGTAGCTCGTAGATGTCACATGGTGCTAGAAAGTTTTCCCTGCGAATAATCATGAATTGGCTATTTACCAGTCTACCCCTCTGTACTACAGTACTAGTGGTCAAGACTTGTAGAGGACAAGCCTGTACCCGCTGAAGATCTTAAGGCTATAAGAGATTTACCTTTCCTGATAATGACCATGTAACCAAAATACCAATCTACCATAACTCTAGGATAAGGGAGAGAAGGAATCTATCATCAGGTACGTTATCTATTTATACTCTCCCTAACGACTCTCTACCAGGGTTTTTTGACTGACTTGATCATTGAAGGGGGAGCACCACCAGGAACCCCCACCAGGTGTGTGCTCTTTGCAAGTCTTCATGTGAACCTTTGTTCGGGTAAAGGATGACTGAACCGTGTCACACAAACCTTTTCAATGCATCATCTGATTTACATTAAACTATAAATATTATCTCAATCCGAATTGCATAGTGTGGAGAGGTGGGGCAAGATTAACATGACAAAATAAAAAAGTAGAAAATAATTCATCTAGTTATCATAAATAAAAAATTATAATAAAAGGAAATAGATTAGATGAATTTCGGAATATCAAAATATATAACTGTCATGGACGTGATTAGAGAAGGGAGGGTTGCATTAGTTAACAAAGGAAATACAAAAAGGAGACCTGCCATTGACTTACGAGATATCAGTAAATATCAATATACCCTGTCTTTTCAAAAACAAAATACTTCCAAGTATGTTATGGAAAAGAAGTACCTCAAGTTTACTTTAGTAGGATATGAGCCATGACTCGTCTTTCCTTCACATCTAAGAGCAGGAAGCAGAAGAAATGGTGAATGCCAAGAGTTACGACTCTAATTATCTGTTAGAGATGTTGAATAGGAGTTTGGAGGAAGTTGGCAAAAAGTGTGAATAATTGCCCACTTCTTGATTAATCCCTTGTTTGCTTTGAAGGAAACATCTTTCAAAGTAGGGTGCCGGCTGACATATTTTTTTTAATAAGAGAAAGTAGCTAGAAGTGAGAAATTGCTGATTTTTTTAATCAGAATTTATCACTTCTCAATGCTACTTTCTTCTTCTGCAGCTCTTGCACTTCCTTGGACTTCAAGCTATCAAAACAACCCCTTATGGTTTATACTAGGTGGTGCCCACAAAATGTACACAGACATTTACAAATTGTTTATTGAATTTAACTAAGATCACTCTTTATCTCCTTAGCTAACTAACTGGTAGGCCAACAAAATATGAAGAACTTGGGAAACTTACTGACTTCCTTCGAAGATTAGTTATTTATTAAAGGAATCTAAAACGTTTGGGGTGACCACAGCTCCCCTTGCACACCCCCCCCCCAAAAAAAAAATAAAAAAAAGAACTCCGCCAACCCCCCACCCCACACACACCAAACCACGGTCCATGTCTCAATGTATAGTACTATATTAAAGTATCTCAAATCACTATCTAGAAAATCTGGCTCCTCCAGTTTGAAAGGAAAACTACAGAATCATCATCATAGCCATCTTTCCACCAAGATGCAATCAGCTATGGAAACATCTTCAAGTTGAGATTGTTCCGCATTAAATAATTGAATATTGCCGGTCAAAAGCAGCTTTGCATAAAATTAGAATACCACGTGGCATATGGAAAATGTATGTTATCAGTCACAAAGTTCAGCATTCAACAAGGAGACGTTCGAGTCAAATACATGGCCATTATAGTTCAGATCAGGCTTCCCATAAAACCTATTACTGCTCACAAAGTTTAGCATTCAGAAACTAGCGGTAGTCAAATACATGGTCATTTTGGTTAAGACTGGCTTCCCACAAAACCTAAAAAAGCCAATACATGAGGTAGGAAATACACCTTATTGATCACATTGATTGTCATCATGCAATCACGTAGCAGCTTCCAACTTGTCCTATGCTATAAAAAACCTAAACAAAGGGGAAAGATGAAAGATGTGATGCACCGGAGAATTCATCTGAGGCACAATATATACCAAAAAGCAACTAACATATGCCTTAAAATGCTACTCTGTTACATGGAAGTTTATAGTAGTAGTTACAAGTTCCAACAGATTAGCAACGGTATTATGCTAAAGGCGTTTACTGAGCACACTGCATACACAAAAAGAATACACCAAATAAGAGAGATACTATTCGATGAGGTTATATCTTACTAGCCAACGTTCGAAGAGAACTCATGACAGCTTGATGCTGAGCTTCCTTCCTTGTCCTCCCAATTCTTTCACCTATTTTATCTCCAATAAGCCAGGCCTAGAAGAAAAAAAATAATAGTGTAGATACATGAATGAGATTGTACAAAGCAGGAATATCCTTACTCTGCAATAAAAAAGGATTGTCTATACACCTAAGCGATCTTCTCTCCTAAAGTGGCATATCACTTTCTCCATAACAGAAATATGTAAATTAAAAAAAAGTACTTAACAAGATAATTCTGATGACCATATAAATTAACCTAAACAACAAACTTATGATGGTTCAAATCTATTTCCTAAAATTGACAATAAATTCAGGGGTACAAGATGTTCCACTGAAAGGGGACAAAAATATTGTATCTTACTGTAGAACATGCACTATATAGTACAATGAATAGCATGAAGAAACCATTATACTGTCAGTGATAGACAAGAAAGTCTAAATGGTGTTACTATATTAATATATAAGCTAGGGAATAATTCCCAACACTCACTCTTTTAACAAGAAGTAAACAGGTTAGCAATTAAAGTAGGGAATAATTCCCAACATTCACTCTTTTAACAACAAGAAGTTAGAAAATAAAGTAAACAAAAAATGTATTGGGATAATGACTTCACTACACTTAATCCAACTTCTAAAGTCAAAAGTGAAAGAAAAAACTTACCTACATATGACTTTTGCCAAATAAACTCTAAACACAAAAAACCCTGGACTTACGACTCAAAGATGATTTCTAGCAACATCAACTGTTAAATAACCAAAGAGAATAAACACCTTGCTTATAATAAACCAGGCTGAATACCTAGAATATTAGGCTTTTAGTTTGTTTGGCTAAAAAGTAGAGCACCTAGTATATTAGACATCCAGTTTGTCTGACAAGAAACTAGTTTACTATAGAATAGATACTAGTGTTATAGGAAATCTAGATAGCATTCGTATTCTTAACACTACCACAGGAAAGCAGGTATGTTAATCAAACACAGCCAAAAGACCAAAACATATTACGACATAATCCTTTTGAGTGAACACGAGAAATTAAACAATACAAAACTGCTTTGGGCGTCTCCATTCAATATGGTATAACTACCTCAAAAGAGAATTGCAACTCTGCGGTGTCACATAAACCAGTTCGAAATTCCATCTACACCATAAAAAAACACAATTCATTATAGCAAAACCTATTAGTCAAGCATCGTTTTAACTGATCCTGCGACTAACTTGTAAAGTACCTTTCGTCTACCAGATTTCATCACAATATCACGAAGAGCAACATCGGGACTTTCTGCATATTGTGGCGTAGACCGACCAGAATCAAACTGGGCATCCCTGTGGTTCGAAGAGTTTCGTCGCATAGGTATCTCCTCACCTTCAACGTGGAAGTATTAGTTAGGCACTGATCAAATAATTAGTTAAATTCAATGTCTAGTGTGATCTATGATTTATATAAACCACTGATATTTAGGACACTAATCCCTACCAACCAATGTTATAAATTTCGCTAGACGGGTTCGGCGCGCCAAAGGGCCGCCTAGGCGGCTAACTTATTTTTTTTTCAGATTGTATATATTAGTTCCATATATATACATTACGCATATACGTTTTTGAACACAAGTTAAGTTTGACTCTATGGCTAGCAGTGAGAGTACAGTATTTGCTCCCTTCCAAGGTTATGGGTTCGAGCTCCACCTTTTTCCTTCTTTTTTTCCTGCAAATTTTTTTTGTATATATATATATATATGCATATGGGAGGAGAGAGAGAGAGAGAAAGAGAACAGCAGCAGCAAGCACCTCTCCTCCCCTCCCCTTCCCTCCTCCCTCTCACTGCTACCGCACCGCCACCTCCATCGCACCTCCACCGCCACCGCACCACCACCTCCACCGCCCCTTTACCGCCAACGCCACCTCCAGTACCACCACCGCCACCTCCAGCCGCCGCTGTCGCCGCCGCCGTCCAACCTTGACAAAGGTCTTCTTCTTCTTTTTTGAAATTTCAAAACCGAACAGCCGCCTAGGCCCGCCTAGTGCCGACTAGCGCCTAGGCAGGCCGTCTAGGGGGTTTTCGGTGTGGCCAGAGGCCCCTAGGCCACAATTTAGAATACTGCTACCAACTTTGTCGTGTCCATCTGTGCCCAACAAGATGTACTTGTCCATCCATGTTTGATACTTGTGTTCTATGAATCATAAAATATTCATAAGACGAAGAATACTATGTACCTATTTAGAAAAAAATTGATCAATGAAAATAAAAAAACAGAAGCATCTCATAAACTTAATAATACCTCGAATGTGATCCAGACTTTTATGCAAATGTGAATTACCATAATAGTTTTAACCCTAGTTCAAACTAAATGAAAACTAATGTCATGTAATCTCTAAGAAATTCAACGCAAGGAAGACGATGAGAGTTGTTATAGAAAGTAGAACCAAAAGGTCTCATGTCGAAGTAAAACCTTAACATTATTCATGTTGGATCTTTTTCCATGCGGAATATTGAATACAATAAAACATGAATTAGTCAATTAAAAGATGGGTTTTATGGTGTATTATGTTTGTTGACATATTGTGTTGGTCGATGAAAGTAGACAAGGGTTAAATACTAAAAATAAAATACAAGTGAATAAGAGTTTCAAATTAGTAAGACGAAATCAAGAATATATAAAAGATTCAACCGATTGTCAAGGAGAAATAAAGAGGGTGCATGTAGATGGACAAAAGATAACTAGGAGTAATAGTTTTTTTGGTAATTAGGATCAATAATCCATCGTGATGGAGAATAAAGTCATACATAGAATTAAAATAAGGATGGTTAAAATGGAGGGCTGTTTTTGACGTAATTTGTGATCGCAATGTACCTTTGAAGATTGCAACCCCATAAGAATCTATCAAATTCTACATCTGCGCCAATGGCATATACTTTATTACAACTAATAAATCGACACTATCTCCTTCTTCTTTTATCCATAATATCTACGTGATGTGAGTTTCCATCACAACTAAGTCCTATATCCAGGAATCTAAACCACTCTGAAAATAGGTGTTGTATTTTGAGTCATGTCATACCAGACACATATATGGACACATTATAGACAACCCATATGTGTTAGTGTCAGTGCTAGTGTCAATTTGTTCGAATTGTGTTTAGTCAGTACAACACAGTCCGACTTATGAGAAAATATAACAAATAATGTTACTAACTCTTTGGAGAATTCGGTAGAACAGTTGGTCAGCGGAGGTCTGGAGTTGGCAAATCGACAGAGTCCTAGCGATGAGTTGGGGTTCTGCTTAGGAGGAGGACTCGGGTTTCTTCTAGAAGACCATACCCCCGCCCGCTCGTAGATCTTCTCGAGGTGGTGGTGATGCTATCCTCGAATTTGGTCACTGACAGGAAGTCGTCGGTGGGATCGACAACCTTATGGGAGCGTGCCTCCGTCTCGAGCATCAACAACTCGACAACATTATCCCCCTCTTCCGGGGCCTCGACAACCTTATGGGAGCGTGCCTTCGTCTCGAACATCAACAACCCTAATTATTCCTTAACAAAAACCTAACAAATCTAGGGTTAGGGTTTGTGCTCACGGAAAACATATAAATTGAGAGAGAAGAGAAAGAGAGTACCGATCAAGAGAGAGAAGGAAATGAAGATGGGAATGGAATATAGGTGTGTGGCAGGGGGCTTTGACGATGAAGGAAGCTCGAGAGAGGGCGGGAAACACAAAAAATTTATGCGGGGGAATGGAATTTTTTTTCCAAAACTGAGATTTAAAATTAACAAACCAACGTTTGTACTCTCTGTTTACTAAACCAACGTTTCTTGTAGTGTATGTGGATGAATGGTGTGGATTCATTCTAGAGATCCAACGGTTAGGAGTAAGAAAAAAAAAGATTTCTAAAAAAATGGTTTGGGCCGCCAAATAATTGCCATTCCCGCTGAGATTATTTGAGACGGTCTCAAAATTTATTTGGAACAAAAATTATTAATAGTACCAAATAAGAGACCCACTTATCAATCTGTTCGTTTTTTGTTTCAAAAAAATATAGCAGTCCCAAAAAATAATTTTTTAGGACGTTTAAAATTAGAGTTCTTAAAAGTGTTGTCCCAAAAGCCAACTTTTTTGTAGTGATTGAATAACTCAACTCATCGACACGAGGTCAAGGGTTCAAGATTCAGGACATAAGGCCAAAGACATAAAGTCATGCTCTTATACCATTACATTCGGCCCCGATTGCGAAGAATCGATTGTCGTGTGAACCTAAGTTGCGCTCGGACGAGGCAAGGTTATAAGGTTATTCGAAACACAACATCTAATAAAGTATAAAAAGAAATTGAACAACACATTTGAAATATATGAAACTTTTCTTTACTGATAATAAACATCATTTATAAGTATCTACTACAATAGATGCCGCACGAGCTTATAACTTGGTCAAACACAAAATTAACGCTGATGAGATAGTCATTCCATACATTACATCCCCTTTTATAAAACCAAAATATTTAAAACAGTTACTATCGTAGGGAGTCGTGCCATCTTCTTTCGACTGAAATACTGATTCTTGAAAAGGATTACAACAAGCCTTCAATACACGAACAGGACTTCCAAACACATTAGCATTGCCTTCATATAACTGGCACGTCCTTGTTTATTTGGAGCATATGTAGAGAGCAAAAATCAGTACACTATTGTGTTTTGGTGGGTGACAAACTAAATTCCAAGCTCTCATTTAGTTCAAGAAGTTATATGATGTAATTGGTGATATTTCTAGTCATCCTAGTAAATTTCATGAAATAAACTGAGTAGGCATAATCAATGTAAGCTACCACGAAACTTACCCACGACAGAGCTTGCCATTGAAGTATGAACTTACCATGTTCTTCCTTGTCAAATGTTATCATAGCTAACAAAAACTATATGTGTTTTATGTGAAGGTCACTCGCAAGTCTAGCCATCTTGGACATTATAGCTTGCTTTAGACGGTGACCCTTCCAGCGCAGTTGTGAGCCTGCTGAAAGTTTCTTGAATGACCAGTGCTAACACCCAGCACGGCTATTCAGGTTCCTCCTAGGCTGAATCGGTCCCGTGGTCCACAGGATACCGTTTGAGGAACCTAACCCTTGTGTACAAGTTGTCCATGACCGTGCAAGACTAAGTTACGTACTTAAGCATGGTTTGGAAACATCTTAAGGCTTAACCGCTTTTAACGTGTCCCGCCTTACCATTACAACATTTATTCAGAGCGTCAATATTTGTGTAACACAGTTCCATAGCACATATGTAAAAGCAAACATGTAATAGCTCTACGAATTATGTTCTCATTTAAAGCACACGATATTTCTATGAAATAAGCCTTTGTGTCCGTGCATCTATGTTTAACATTTCATTTGCCTTTATAGCATCAATTGATTTGAGACAAAAGGGTCAAAAGGGCGCAAGAAGTGTCAGTCACTCACTATGATCTACTTGAGACGAGAGGAAAGAGTTCGTTTGTGCTAGATGGCGCATACACGATCACGTGAAATCGCATCAGCAATGAATCAACACTCTTCCATTCTATTTTGAGTTCGATATGAAGTACAAAGTTCGAAGAATGTAAGCAATAAAATCCATCGAAAATATTCACAAAAATGCATTCTTAAAACAAAATCCAAAGAAGCACATGCAACATGAAAAATAGAGCCACGTGAGGTCTCTCCAAACTCAGTCAAAAATTTTATCCTCGAAATTTAGCACGTTAAATATGGGACATAATTTCGAAGAAGCCGATATCGACAGTATTTCATAATCACATTTCCCATGTCACAATGAGGAATGGGGCACTACAAGTAGTAAGTTAGTAATGTGCACCACTTCAATTGGGGTATGATAGACGCTGAAGTGTACGACGGATAAGATGGGTTGCGGAACTGTCAGTAGAGTTCGTACCTCACATTCAAACTACTCTTGTATGCTATACGTCCAAGATGGCTTAAATTGCCAGTTATTTTTCATATAGATTTAGTCGAGATGATAGCGATAATCCTCGTGTATGCCATAGCTTCAGTCAAAGTGAATACACGATGCAAGTGGAAAGCCTAAGATTTGGCTTCTGTAGAGACATGTGCTTCAACATGATATGTGGTGTTGTGGTTTAGTAGTTTGACACAAAGTCGTCATATTAGAAATATAATTTCTGAGTTTGAATCAGTAAAGGCCGAAAGGTAAAAATGGTAAGTTTATATATACAGTTATGAGGCACGGCCATGATGAGTTACACAAATGGGCTTTATTGTACGGCCATAATGTTGCAACACGAAGTAGTGTCGTAGTTCTGGATTAAAACTGATCCTATGGCAAGATTAGGAAGACAACTAAAATCCTAGTGCACGCTCACTAAAATAATGTCTTGCTTTCTATGGGTTGAGGACAACTATGGAGGGAGGGGGGTAAATATAGTTTGTATCAATAATTACCAACTAAAAATGTATACGATTATACTTTGCAAGTAAGTAAAGCAAAGTAAAGAGATCAAATAGATAACACCAAGATTTTATACTGGTCTCCTTCTGAGAGAACTAATCCAGTCTCGAGAACTCTTGCTCCATGTTAAATCCAATGTCTAAAATGGTAAAATAGAATACTACAATGCATTCTACATGATGTTTGGGTCAATCTAGGCTAAAGTCAACCTTTGGTCAACTCTAGTCAACTACACTAGTCAAACTAGGTCATCTAGGTCAAGTCCTAACCCAGACAAGTCTCACTAAGCCTAACCATGTCTATCCTAGCATTCACGTACCATCACAATGCTTTACAAGCTATCAAACATACAATTACCTATATATACATATATATTCAATACACATATTGCATACACTAGTATAGGTAATCATTCATAGGCACACTCATATGGGTTATCATCTATAGGCAATATCAAGTTTAAATTGTTTTCAGTCACATGTGTTTACATATTATCATGCATGATTATATCTATACATATAATATATATAGAGAGAGAGGGATCGAGTGACAATGGTGTTATGTGTGTGTACCATGTGTGTGTACATACAAGTAGAATGTGTGTGTGTGTGGCAGTAGGATGTGTGTGTGTGCATAACAGTAGAGTGTGTACGTGTATACAAGTGATGTGTCCCAGGTTTCCTGTGTGTGAGTTCAGGTTTCAGTGACAGGCTTGTGACATGTGTGTGTGTATTGTGTTCAGATTTTCATCACAGTTTAGGGTGTATAAACATGTGTGTGTCGAATGTAATTCATAGGGTGTGTTCTCAGTTTACAGGTCTTATGAATATGTGTGTATGTATATTAGAAATCAGTGTAGCAGTAGAGTATGTATATAGGTTCCCAGGTTTAACATCCATTTGCATTTCGAAAGTCCCAATAGCCAACTAACATGAATCCCAACAAAGTAACATAAACTCAGACATATATATATGATCTAACATTATAATTTAATCTTCTAAAAATCAATTTAAACATAAATAAAACTCAGGAATCAATTTGACAGAACCTAGTATCAGATAATTAGGGAAAAACAGAAATTCAAATTCAAAACACAGTTAATACTCAATTTAATGGATTGATAAATGATAGTGCACATGTGTATGTGTCACACAAGTGTTATGGTGCCTATAAACTGGACACAAACGTCTCTAATACAAACTGACACACGAGAAATCAAAACACAGTGCACTGTCTCGTGCACGAGTTCACCACGCTCACAGACACGATACACGACACGTGTGTCCATGTGGTCACGTCTACGTGTAGCCTAATACTAGGGCTACACATTGAACACAACACGAGGTGTCCACGTGTCACCGTGTCGTTGTACGAGATGCGTATCCGAACTCAAAACTCGTATGACTACGCGTAGGCAAAAACCAGTGCGATCGAGATTTCTCTCGATCTGCTCGGTGGTTTTGCCTCAAACTTCGTGTGCAAGATGACAGTCAATGCCCCTTTGTGTCCAAGAAAAATTAGACCTAATCGTGTCTTGTCCAGTACACACGACACGTCGAGCAGCAGGACACTGCTCGAGTGCACAGCGATCGTGTTCGTACGCATTTTGGACACGGACACGACTCGAAAATCAACTCAGAGTTTAGGGAAATCAAAGAGCACATTAAAATCAATAATTCCAATCAAAAACATATCAAAAATACAATGAAAAAGTTCTCAGAGGCATTTACACAAACACTTACAAATAGAAACTGATACGTGTCTAATACGGACACGAAACCAATGCAAAACTTCACCAAACACACACCACAGCTAGGGGACACCTAGATCTAGGCTATCATGCAAAGAAATCAAGATAAATTATAGTTTGAAGTGTTTACCAATAGAGTATCAATCACAAGAAAAAGCCCCAAAATAGGAAGATTTCTCTTGCAAGTCAAAAGCTCCAAATTGTGCAAAATCTGAGATTTCTCTCCATGAACAACAAGTAGAGTATGATTAGGTTCTAATGCAAGAGACTAGAGTAAAAATGAATTAAAATAAAGGAGTTATGGATTGAAGAGGAAAGACCAATAACTCTTTCTTGCCAAAAGTTGTTGTGATGTAAAAAGAGGCATGAACTAGGAAGAGACATTAAATAGGGGGATTCCCTAAGGGCCAGCCATGTAAGGAAGGAATTAGGGTTAAGGTTATGACTAATGGGCTTGGGCCAAGTTTCAATGCTAAGAATCAATTCCTAAGTCAAAAATCCATGCACTAAATCATTTATTCTCTATATGAAACTTGATTCAAAATAACTCAACTTGGGTTGACTTAAGTTAGACTAGGGTCCCACCATGCTAATCAAGTCACCATAGCTAAAGTCAAAATCTAAGTTCGTCTCCATAGTCTCAACTAGCAAAGGTCAAAAATGACAACCATCACTCCAATAAATCAAATTAAATCCAAAATTTCAAAATGACCAAAATACCCTCAAGCTAAAATGTTGCAATTAGTCATCCTAATCACATGGTTAGGTCCCCATGGTCATGGTTAGTCTCTAGGTCATGGAGTCTCTAGGGTTTCACTAACAAAACTCCAAATCACCAATTACCAATAAAAATAGTTTTAAAATAATTAAAAATTGCCAAAAATTATATCATGATTTAAATAACATTATTAAATAATAAAAATACAAAATTTCAAATTTACCCTCATTTTAGAAAACTGGGTGTTACAATCATCAAGAAGTATTGATATACAAAATACCTAATTTTCGACGAAGAAGTTGAATCGATCCTCAACTAGTATTTTGTAACGATGTCCGCAAGTTGATTTTTAGTGTCAAAAAACTATATACAAATATCTCTGTGTTGTTGGTGATCTCGTAGAAAATGATGACGTATCTCTGTGTGTTTAGTGCATGAGTGACAATTTTGGTTCTTGGTCAAATTAATAGGACTGGAGTTATTACAATAAATAATATTTGTGTAACTTAGATTACAATCTTCTAAGGTTTGTTTCATCTACAAAATCTGAGCACAACAACGTCCCGCTGTGATATACTCAACTTCGGTAGTTGATATTGTGACTGAGTTTAAACCACGAGATTAAGTCTTTTTCAATAAATGGCAAGTGCTACTTGTAATTTTTTGGTCGACCTTGCATCCATGAAAATCAACATATGAATAAGCGATTAGGTCAAAAGATGTTATTTTGGGACACCATAGACCTACTGAAGAAGTACCCTTAAGGTATCGGAAGATATGCTTAACTGTGTACAAGTGCGATTCCCTAGGATTAGTTTGATATCTAGCATACAAACAAATACTAAACATTATATCGGGATGACTAGTAGTTAAATACAATAAACTATCTATCATACCTCGATACTTGCATTGGTCAACTGTTTTGCTGTTTTCATCCAGATCAAGCTTTGTTAAAGTTTCTATTGGAGTGCCAATTATTTTGGCATTAGCGAGATCAAATTTCTTCAGCAATTCCTTTGTACACTTTGCTTGGTTAATGAATATTCTTTGTGAATTTTGCCAGATTTGTAATCCGAAGAAGAAGTTGACTTCCATTATGCTCATTTAAATTTCACTCTACATACACTCAGTCAACTCTTTGCATATTTCTTCATAAGTAGAACCGAATATAATATCATCAACATTAATTTACACTAACAAAATTGTGTCATCTTGTGCTTTTATAAACAATGTTGTTTCAACTTTCCCTTTTGAGAAACCTTTTTCAATTAGAAAGGAGCTCAGACGATCATATCAATCAAGTTGAGCTCGTTTGAGTCCATACAGAGCCTTTCATAATTTGAAAACATGATTTATAAACTTAAAATCTTCAAAAACTAGGGGGTTGAGAAACAAAAACTTCTTCTTTTATAAAACCATTTAAAAAGGCACTTGACATATCCATTTGAAATATTTAAAATCATAAAAATTTGCAAAAGCATAAAGCATTCAAATAGACTAGTCTCTCAACAGGTGTATACGTCTCATCGTAGTCAATGCCTTCCTTTTGATTATAGCCTTGAGCTACGAGACGAGCTTTGTTACATGCGGCTTGTCCATCCTCATTGAGGTTATTTCAGAACACCCATGTGGTACAAATTATAGAGCACCCATTAGGTCTAGGAACTAATTTCCAAACTTGGTTTCCCTCGAATTGATTAAGTTCCTCTTACATAACAAAAATCCAAAACTCATCAAAAAATGCTTCTTCAATATTATTAGGTTCTATTTGAGAAATAAAATCTATATTTGCAATAACATCTTTAGATGCAGAATGAGTACTAATTCCTTTTGACACCTCATCTATGACCAATCTTCTGGATGACCAGCTATGAACCTCTTCTTCTTTGGCAGACTTTCCAGATAACTCATGCCAGTAGTATCTTCTGGTGCTTTATTTAATCTTGCACTAATGTCTTCGTCATCAATGTCACTAGGAACTTTATTATTAAGCTCATCAAAAGTAACATTAATAGATTCTTTAGCAATCATAGATTTCTTGTGATGACTCTATAACCTTTGCTTTTAGCCGCATATCGAAGAAAAAAACCTCATCACTTTAGAAACAAATTTACCAAAGTTATCCTTGGTATTCAAAATAAAACATCTACAACCAAAAACTCGAAAGTATGAAATAGATGAAGATCTTCCAAACCAAAGTTCATTAGGGGTCTTCTTCGTGATAGGTCGAATCAGAACCCTAATCAAAATGTGGCACACTGTACTAATAGCTTCTGCCAAAAATAGTTCGAAAGACCAAAATACTTTAGAATGACTCTGGCCATGTCACCAAGTGTCATTTTTTGCGGTTCCACAACACCATTTTGTTGAGGAGTTCTAGGACACGAAAACTCATAAGAATAACCATTTGAATCACAAAATGTTTTGAAATCATCATTTTCGAATTCACTACCATGATCACTTCAGATTCGAATAATCATGAAACCTTTTTTGTTTTAAGCCTTTTTACTTAAGGAAACAAATTCAGAAATAAATCATTTTTATTTGCAAGAAAATAAACCCATGTATATACTAAAAAATCATTAACCATTACAAATGCATATAGCTTTCCGCTAAGATTGGCGATTCAGCTAGGTCAAAATAAATCCATTTGCAGTAATTGAAGTGGTCTAGAGGTACTTACAACTTTTATTGAGTTAAAAGAAGATTTGGTAGAACAGGGGTTAGAAATTCTGTTCAAAAATATATAACGCCCCAGTCCTAAAATACACAGGACTAGGATACGTCAACATGCCAGCTAAACATTTAACCAGACTCTAGTTCGAGTCAAATACATATAAACTTTATAGATCAGAATAGATGCCCATGTAATCACAATAACATCCACAAAACAAACTACACTACTATAAAACTAAATGAAAAATAACTGCAGAAGATAGAATGAGAAGGCATTATCAGTCGATACCTGAAGATCCCGAAGAGATAGATTCCTCTATGCCTATGTCATATCTCAGAAATAACCTGGAAGAAAACCAACAATAACCTGGAGAGATCACCAGGTCCTCAAAGGGACGGAAGATACATAATACACATGCTAAAATAAAATACAGTAAATGACATGAATGAACAGGATATACAGAGACAACTAAAACCAATCATGTCTAGCCACTTATATGCAATACAATTTGAAGATGACATTTGCAAGCGCATGCATCTCCAAAGTAAATACAATAGTACATAAGTATCCTTATAGCTCAGTGTCGGAATATCAATGGTAACTAATAGAGGCTATAACTCAGGAAATAGGAATCCTCTCCGAATATATATATATATATATATATATATATATATATATATATATATATATATATATATATATATATGGAATGCTCGCGTTGCCCTATAGCGCCGCGGCAGGAGATCTTGGTAGACCTTTGCTCCTTTCCGACTCCGGCTAGGCCTTTGGCCGGGCCGGCGTCATCTAAGGATGGCAAAGTCCTTTGTCGACGTTGTCTCCGGTCGGGTTGAGGAACCCCCTCGCCTGGCTGCGAGATCAGTGTCATCATACAAAGGTGCCCCGCTATCTCCTTCTCTGATGAGGAGAAACAGACTTTGGCGTCTCCACTCCGTTTTGCTCTTGTGGGAAAATTTTCCCATAACAAACCTTCCATTGAGGTGATCCGTAAAGCTCTCTCCGGATTTCAGTTCAACGGGGACATTAAGACGGGAGTCATTGACCGCAAACACATCCTCATAAGGCCTTCTGTTGAGGAAGACTACCTTCGACTTCGTTAAAAAGATACGTGGTTTATCTCTCGAGCTCCGATACGAGTCTTTAAATGGGAGCCAGATTTTTCATCAATGTACAAATCTTCTCTTATGCCAGTTTGGGTGGACCTTCCAGATTTGCCTCATCATCTCTATGCAAAGGAGGTAATGTTTGCAATCACTTCAGCGATCGGCACACCATTAAAAATAGTCAAGGCAACGGCTGACTTATCTCGACCTAGTGGGGCTTGTGTCTTTATGGAGGTAGATGCGAGTAAGCCTATACAACAGCGCATCCAGATCAATCGATCGAGAGGGAAAAGTTTTTGGCAAAATATAGAATAGGAGTACATCCCCTTATATTGCTCTTATTGTCATCATCAAGGTCACCAGATGTCCGCATGCATATTGAAAAAGAAAGGAAAAGAAGTTGTTCAACCGGACACACAATAGCAACATGAGGGAGAAGTGGCGGTCACAAGGCCAGGGTCGATGGGATTGAAGGTCACATCTATATTGCAATGAACCGGTGTCACAACCCGCACCCACCATGAGGGTACGAGTACGTAACAACGCCCAGCCTACGCTGCAGTATCGGCGGTAGAACGCTGTTCTAGGTCATGAACTATAACTAGCATAATATGAATACTCTCCATAAGGAGGCCAACACAGAGGTACAACTCAATCACAATCTAAGGTAGAATGATAAAGATAGATAAACATGAAATCCAAAAGAGATATAGGAGATAGAGGTCTAAGTGTCTAAGATACATAATCCCAGAAATACATCTAAAAACTTAAATACAGTAATCCACAAGTAAATACAACTCCAGACAAAATGAAATAACTATCTAAACAACCTCTACTGTGTCTCCTCTAGGCTAGCAGGCAATCCCAGGCTATCTGTAAAATTTATCAACAGGTCCAGTCACGACAGGAGCGAGCACATTACATCTCAACAGTTCATAGCAGGTTAGAAAATATAATCATGCAGTAAAGTAAGATACAAGATCTGAAGAAATAACTTAATGAAAAAAGGAAGATTGTAAATAAATAGATACAACATATAGAGAACTAATAGTGACTAGTGATTCAGAGCACAAGATGGTTATGTAAACAACACGATGTTGTACACGAGTAATCTATAGAGGTTGTACACGAGTAATCTACTGGATTGATTACATAACCACTTCTACTCCTCCGCCCCAATCAATACACAAGGATCTAGTTAAGTTATGTTATTGCACACGAAGTATAGTCGCACACGAGATCATGTGAATACATGAGTATACACGATTTCATACGATTTGTACACGAATATCACGAATATAAGGAGTACACGATGCTTACGATAAAGTACACGAACACGAATACCAGATGTATCCGCTAAGGGGATAACATCGTACAACAAGATCCATATAGTACTAATCCATGTTTCCAACATGTCAGCATCATGTAAAGTAATCTAAAGTAGAAAATATAATCCTAAACAAGATATGAAATGATCAGAGCATGTACTCGCCTGATATCTGAATGTCCAATGTAAAGATACTGTCCGAGGAGAGGTGTCTGGCTCCTAATTAGAACAGCACAAGTCACAACATGTCCAGAAGGGTAATATAAAGCACTACAATGTATTCTACATGAATCTAGGTCAAACTAGGCCAAAGTCAACCCTTGGTCAACTCTGGTCAACTGCACTAGTCAAACTAGGTCAAACCAGGTCATATCCTAACCCAGCAAGTCTTACTAGGCCTAACCAAGACTATCCTAGCAAGCACACATCAATACAAGGCTATACAAGCCAACATACACCCAACTCTATATAGCATACAATTATTCAATACTCAAATAGGCAAGAATTCACATTGGATATACACTAGGTAATCTATTACTTTAAACTATACATGTCTACACATATATACACATGCATATATTGGTATTCAACATTAGGTCTATAATCATGGCATTTCAAATGGTTATATACACTTATATATTACAACACAATATGCTAACATATATATAATATATATACATAGATAAGTTAACTGTATTCATAAATACTTATTAAGAGGCTATGTGTGTGTATGTAAACATGGCAAAGGGGCAAGTGAGGGTTAAATAGGCATACATAGTGTATACATATCAAAGAGTGTCAAAGTGTAAGTGAACAAAGTGTCAAGTGTGATAGTGTCTACATAGTGTAAGGGGTACATGAGGTAATATAGGATTTGTGTTAACATAGAACATTATATCTCATTAACTTGTATATTGCATACATTACATCTATTATTATATTACATTCATGCTTGCATTCATTCATCATTCATTTATTCTCTTGCACTACTATATGCACCATACATTACATACTATGGAACCTACATATTCTTTACAAGCCATACTTATAATGCTTATATTAGATAGGATACTTACACCTCATACATCATTTATTTAAATATTTACTCATGCTTGCATTCTCTATTTAATTACATAATATATATACATTAACATGGG
Source organism: Iris pallida (assembly GCA_029216955.1). NCBI lineage: Eukaryota > Viridiplantae > Streptophyta > Magnoliopsida > Asparagales > Iridaceae > Iris > Iris pallida. Next base: position 4,975 of record JANAVB010039848.1, on the reverse strand, counting down.
TTAAAATCAAATAGAACATTATATTACACACAAGGGTGCACAAAATGAATATGCCGAATAGTAACTCCTACTAATAATCAATACTGTATCATCTCAGCATGAATTAAAATCTAGGATTAAAGTATGTTATAGATCTATGTGTTAGCTTTCCGAATCTTTAAACGGATCGCATTTTCGTTTCCGAAAACTCCCAGAATCGCAAAAACACCGAGAACGCATTTGTCTTTCGTACAACTGACACTCAAATAATTGTCCAGAAAGTTACAGAAAGAATTAGGCTTACTAATATATGTTTTTGGAAAGCTAACTTCAATACGCTTCTTTTAAAAAAACCGGAAGATTAAACCGAGCTTTGAGCTAGAAGTTATGACATTTCTAAGTTAGCTAAAATTAAAAACGTGGATAAAAATCATGACGGATTTGGGTAGTTTGAGACAAAAGAACACAAGTATATAACATAATATATCAGGAACTCACTCTCTACACTAATATATATATATGAGACACTACATATCACATCTCCAATACAAAAATATGAGATTAAACATGTAATAATTCATTCATACATAACAACAACACATAGTGTCCAAATTTGGGGTTTTCCTACATGGACATAACCACAACACAAAGGACACTCCTATGACCTCCAAATGGACACGAAATGGATACAAATGTAGATACAACCATGGGGGTCATTCCTATGGGTTCAAAATAGACCTATATGCATAAGGAAATGAAAAGGAGAAGGGATTTATACCTCCCGGTAGATCGAATCGAAGAAAAGCTTCCCGGAGCGACACCGACACGTAGAGATTCCAAAGGACACGAACCAGCTCCGAATCCTTCCAAACTTGGGTAGCTTCCTCCTTGTCTAGAATGGAGAAGGAAAGAAGAAGATTTGGTGGCGAAATGGAAGGATTTGGTGGAGAAATGGAAGGATTTGGTAGAGAAATTGCTAGGGATTGCTCTCTAGGAATTTGGGGAAGAACAAGAGAGAGAGTGTGGATGAGAATAATGAAAATAAACTTGAGCCTATCCTCTCGCAAAGTGGCTGGCCATATAGGGCTATTTGTCCTATTATGGTAAGGTCCAAAATGCCCCCACTAACCTATTCTATGAGTATTAGGAAAGGGCTAATTGGTTGGGGCTAAATTAGTCATTCTAAAGTCTCTAATCACACTAACCTTATCCATAATAATTAGTCTAATCTCTAACTAAAATATTTCTATCATGTGGACTAAAATTAATATCATGTGGGCCATGCCTAACTAGTGTGTGGGTCCCACTAGAGTCAAACTACCCCCGGGTCCCCGTTTCAAGTCGGAATTGAGTTGAAATTCGAACCCGACTCAAATAACCCCAAAACAATATCATAAATAATAAAATAAATTTCAACTCCAAAATAATATCATAAATAATAAAATAAATTTTAAAAATATTTAAAAATGTAAAATGACAAAAATATCCCTGTTTCTGAAAACTGGGGGTGACAAATCTATCCACCTTAAAAAAATTTGTCCTCGAAATTAAAACAAAACAATCACAGGAAACACATGCAGAAAACAATCTCATTCAAATACTTTTAAAAAAAAAATCAGCAATAAAAAAAATCTCTTTGAGGCACATCAAACATTTGTAAATAAAAACTGATACGTGTCCGATACGGACACAAAACCATCACAAAATCACACATATCAAAGGTCAAAATCAACAATCACCAACTCAATAAATATCCAAATAATTCAAAGAGGTCAAATGCAAAATATCCTTAGGCCAGAAATGACATTAAAATATCCTAATCACATGGTTAGGCTCTAGGTCAAACAGTCTCTAGGGTTTCACTAGCAAAACATCAAAATCACAAGTCATGATTTTAAATAGTTTTAAAATGATTTAAAAATTACCAAAAATCATATCATGATTTAAATGTCAAATCAATAAATGATTAAAATTACAAAATTTCAAAATTACCCTCATTTTAGAGAACTGGGTGTTACAAGTCTACCCACCTTAGAAAAATTTCATCCTCAAAATTAAAATATTCATACTCCTTCTAGGTCAAACCCCCCACAATCAAAGTCTCAGAACTTAAACAATCATACGATTTAAAAGGATGACATACAGGGTCATGGCATACGGTGGTAGTGAAAGTCTCATCTAGGTATACTAGTCATGCTAAACCAAAACGGTCATATGGTATCAAAACACACAAGCAATCTAGGGTGCTAAACTAGAAAAGATACAGAAATAACAATCATCAAGACTGTAAGGCAGTCTACCATCCTATATGAAAACTGGTACTTATCAAAATAAAATAAAGTTAACTACCATTTATCTAATAAGGGGTACTATTCAAGAAAATCAAAATCAAAAGTTAAAGAATGAAAGCCAATTGCATGGAAATCCAATCACAATATATTTATATATATAGCTTTAGAGAGGGAAAAGCTAGCATTATGTACAAGTTATGTAGTTCGTGTGTGTATGGGTGTATGTGGACATGTTCATATGGTTAGATAATAGGCGTGTGTGTATGTGAAATATACATGAAAGTGCATAGGAGGATTTGGGGTTTCAAACAATAACTATCAAGTTACACTAATCATGGCATATTGGTTAAACAATCTACAATACACAACTCATTTGCTCATAACATGCATGGCTAACCATGTATATATGTATATATAAAGAGGTAGAAATTTAGTTATGTATGTATATACATTATAACATGTATGCCTAAGCTCTATATATATCTATATAGATATATAATCATGACATAGAGAGGAAGAGTTAGGTTACATGACAGGGTATACTAAGTTAGGGTGTGTGTGTGTCCTTGTACAGGGTTATAGCATAGTATTGAAAGGTTAAACCCAGTTTTAGTTCAGCATTTACATACAAAATCTGAAAATAAGCTAACATTTAAACCAGTGCAATATTAACATATGTAATTTCAAATTTTAGGAGTTTGAAACATCACAACTAATCTCAATGCTCCCAATACATCCTAACATGATAGAAATGAAACCCTAATATACTATCAATACATTTATCTACGCATACAGTTCAATGTTACATGTTAAATCTGAAATTGAACTAAACATGGAAATCAATGAAAAAATGTTAACATGTATTCAGTTTTCAGGATTTTGGAGAATTTGCACATCAAAACCAACTCAATGTTTATCACAACCTAACATGTAAGAATATGGAACCTAAATTTATATCTCTACAACAATAATGTACACAACTCTAAATATTACATTTAAAACAATCAATTTGAACTAACATTTAAAATCCCGTATTAAGGGTTAATATGCACACAGTCTCAGATTTGTCAAATTTAAACACAAAACTCAACCAAAATTTTTTTTGAATTGAAACCCTACGTATAACATACATGTGCAGTGATATAAATAAAACTATTATCATGAAATTTTATATTTAAATTACGAGTTAAGCTAGGAAAAGCAGAGAATCGAAAATATTGGGGTTTTAAAAATTTAAACATTAACGACATATTAATATGTATTCAGATAGGTGGAAATCAAGTATAGCGTGCATAAGTGTCAGGAAAGTGTCCACTATATATATTCATATATATTCTCATGTCCCAATATAAAGTTTTAATTCTACGTTAAGACCAACAATTAGATTCCTACCAAGGTTGCAAGCAGGTGATTGACGTAATCAAGACAGTATTATTATTATTTAATACAAGAATAATAGCAAGAAAGAAATAATGATAAAATCTGTTTTTGCTTATCTGTTTAAAAGAAAAACCCATTTTGAAACCCAGAGCTAAATTTTTAAATCCAAGATAAAGTCTAGCAAAATCATCGATTCATTGTATTAAGAAGAATTTCATAGTAAGAAGTTACACAAAGTTTATAAAAATTGCTAAAGCTACTCCTAAATTAAATAAATGAGAAACAAAACAAACAAACAAATAACAATTCTTTTTTTTTTTTTGAAGGACTGAAATAAAAGTAGAGAAAGCATGTTAAAAAATATTTAAGGTACAATCTGATAATCATATGCGTCTTCTTGAAATTATGTTGTCAGAATTCTGCCACGCCAATAAGCATAGCTGCAATAAACGATAGAGTCCATAATAAGGCATACCCCTATAATCATGTTATCTAGAATTCTTACCACGCCACCCGGTATGGCTGCAAGAAAATCTAGATTTCATAACTAAGATAAGTATAGCTATATCAGGCTCTACGTCCTTGTCATGCTAGCAAATATGACTGCAATAAATTCTAAATTCTATAATAAAGTAGACTTTTACCTTTCTCACTGTCCTTATCAAGTATGTTATCAGGTTATACCTTAATTCCAAAAAAATGTACATATACATATAAATACAAACTCAAATTCAACAACTAACATCAAGATTCAAAATTCAACAATAATCCATCAAAAATCATAAAAATACAGACTCAAATTCAACCACTATCATCAAGATTCAAATTCAACAATAATCCATCAAAAATCATAAAAATACAGACTCAAATTCAACAACTAACATCAAGATTCAAAATTCAACAATAATCCATCAAAAATCATAAAAATATAGACTCAAATTCAACCACTAACATCAAGATTCGAAATTCAACAATAATCCATCAAATCAAGTTTAATAACAGGAAGTAAAGGTAAATCAAATCAGGGAAAAACAGATTTCAAATCGAAGTTAAAATAAGATTCTCAAGGGTCGTCCCAGGAATCTCTCAAGGAATCCTAACCGTGATTGAGTACCTTCAAATATATCCTATTCCTACTGCAGGCTGTAGTGGTACTCTAGTTCGAATACCACTACATAAATTCGACCTGCATGGGCCACCACTAAAAACGTGTCACGACCCGCACCCCCGTGAGGGTACGAGTACGTAACAACGCCCAGCCTACGCTGTAGTGTCGGCGGTAGAACGTTATTCTAGGTCATAAACTATAACTAGCATATATGAAT
>JANAVB010039847.1:25000-39288 GCA_029216955.1 Iris pallida | reverse complement strand
CGCCTTAGTAGCACTGCTTTTTACAGGTAAGTATCTAAGGTGTTGATTTGAATCCATTATGGAACCTAACCTGGGCTTCCCCAATTCTCGGACAGCATGTGCATTCTCCTGCATCTTGAACGGGTCATTTGTTGGGTTTAAGGGTTTAAGCTGACACTGATTCATAAATGAGTAAGGCAGCATGTCGTCTTAAGAATATTCAATAGACAGAAAAAAAAAAAAAAATAGCAGCCAAATTCTCTTTCATCTAAATAATCTCGACCGGTCATTTTACTACATGGGGTTTTGATGTATTAGATGCCCAAATAGAGCACGGTGGTCTGTTTTGCAATCCTACAATCTTCTGAAATGGCAAAAGCATGCCCACTTAGCTGCTGTCAGAGCTCTAGAGGATGGTCGAAGCCTTGGCGTCGTCACCGGGAGGATAGAAGACATGTTGTCAAGAAGTTGAAAACGTTATCATTGGTGAGGCCCTTTCGCATGCTATGATTGTCCTCTTTGAATGTTTGAATAATGTAATCGTAATATGTCTCCTAGACAGTAGCTATTATGATCCTTCCGGAAAAACAAATGTAATTATAGAGAACTCATCAGTTTTTTGTAATACTTGAACGCACATCGGTTCGGAAGATTAGTGGGTTTGTTGCTGTGTATTAGTCTTTACCTACCGACTGGGTTTAGATATTGTTTGTAAATCATTTGAGAAATGCCAAACTTCAATTGCTTCTCGTTTCCAATATCTATAACATTTTAAATCATATATTTTTTTATTGATGTTTAGTTTTAGTGTTGTCTATCGTTCATCAAAGGCCAAATCATCCTATTGGTATCGTAACTCTAACGTTTGGACGTTTTTGACATCTTAACTTTTTTACTATTCGATTATGGTATCCCAACTTTTTAAATTGTTCTTTTGAATTACCTTTCGTCAATTTTGAAGCACATCATGATCACTTTAAAGAATATTTGGTAATACAAGTATTTAAATTGTGTTTTGTACTACAAGATATATTTTGAAGCAACCTATGCTTCAAAATTGACAAAAGTTGCTTCAAAAAGCAATTTATGAAGTCGGGGTGTCAAAATCAAGCAGTGAAAGTTAAGGTAGCAAAAATACCCAAATGTTATAACTGGGTTATTATTAGGGTAATTAGCCTTCATCAAAATTGATTATGATATCTTGATCCTACATATGGTTTGTTTAGCACCCATAACATCAAAATTTTCTAAGAAAAAACGGATATGCTTGAACTATCAGATACTTGTAACTTTTTTACTATTCTTTTTTGAAATGATTTCCAAGCAAAAGATAATGGGTTCCTGCACTATAATCCTACAATCAGTTGAAAAAAACAAATATCCCCTAATTCCTAGTAGAACAATTTGCATGATCTGACAAAGCACACATTGTGAATTGGATCCTTTAACATGATACTGGGTCTTGGACCTTCACAGGATCCAAATCCGAACAAATCAAACCCATTTAGACCTAAATCTTACGTCTGCTATGAGTTGGGGCCCCATGTGAATCGGATATTTCATCCCCCACCATATCATAACCAGAGACTCCTTCAGTTATCAGCTATACTCCTGGTATGATTTTTTAGAGCTCAGTCTTAGTCCAAAGGAGGAGCATCACTTCCTTCTCCCATGTCCATGTAATTTCTCTCTGTCGTCCCTTTCTCAGCAGCTCAATTGCATTGATGAAGTTGGTTTCTTTATATGTTTAAGTGGGTGCACATTTTTCTCTCTTTCTTGCCATGTTGTATATATATATATTATATATATATATATATATATTATATATATTTTGTTTTGAAGCAATGCGTAATTGTGGCGAACTCGCCTCCACTGGGGCTCGAACTCCAACCACTTGATCCACATGCATCTCTCTAACCCATTGTTTTGAAGCAATGGGTAATTCTGCGTTCTCCGCTGTGGCCCTCCTCCGGCCGCGGCCCGGCCTGATGGCCGAGCTTGGGACCCTTGCGGCGGTCCCCCTGGGCTCTCCTCTGGCCCTCCGCCGCAGAACGCCCCCCCCCCCCCCCCCCCCCCCCCCCCTCTTTCAGATGGTGGTCGATTTTGATCCGCAAGTAGAATCGCCTCTCGTACCAGTTTGGATGAACTTCCCAGCCATTCGTCACCAGCTCTCGACAAAACCGCTCTGTTCATTCTTGCTTGCCAAGACTTTGGGATGCCCATGAAGATGTTATGCTGCACGCATAAATGCCATGCGCGTAATTCCAGTCCCGAGTCCGAGATGCAAAGACCTCAAAATTGAGCAAGTGACAACACAAGATTGTTAGCATGGAGTTTAGATATTGGCGCTCTATGACAACACCCCACAAGCACTTGGGCGGCCACACCTTACGTGCACAAATCAATACAAAGACAAGTAGTATTTGAGATGCACACTTGAGTTCTAGGCAACGAGGGACAATGTTTTCATGAGTGTGAGCATGAAAACCCCAACAAAAGCATCTTTGTTTGAACTGATTTCAGAAAAGTTCTCTCTCATCTTGACTTAGATGCGCTTGACATATAGATACTATGGAGTTCATATTATGACACATTTTGTAACCATATCTTGAAGGTTGATGATTGACAGGGCAGCACAATGTTATCTGGTCAGCACTTCCAGATGCAAAATAATAGGTTGCGAGAGCACCTTAATGGGAGGTGGCAAGAATTCTTATGGCGCTATCGACAGGGGGAATCAAGAGAGAATTTTTCTTGATAAGCGCGGGAGGCTCAGAACCATTGATCCCAAAAAGCTGTCTAGGAAGAAGGGTAAGTGTCCATTTCCATACTTAGTTATCTTCACATTAACGCATTGGTTTGCCTATTTAGGTTCTTATAAAAATTTGTTGTTTTTTCACTTCCATTCAGCCAAAGGTATTTATTGTCAGTTCTATATTATTATTTTCGTAGAGCAGGTGGTTCATTGAGGGGACGGGGATGGAAGTATGGTTCTGGATTTGTTGATGGGGTCTTCCCTGTTTTGAGTCCCATGGCTCAACAAATCCTAAGATATGTACAGAGAGAACTGGATCCCGGCAAAATCTGGGCTTCACTTGACACCCTTCCCACAACTCACGATCTATGGGACGATCTAATCAATTTGTGCGTTCAACTTCGTCTTAACAAGCAGTGGGATCCAATAGTGTCAGTAAGATGTAACTTCCAGCTAACTATTTTTCTTGTATTTATATTGTGCCGAAAATAGACCCAATTGGTGTTATGCATTTAATTCTCGCTTTATTTATCCTTTTTGTGAAAAATTTCAATGCTCTATTCCTAAAGAGACATTTATCTAGGTTTGCGAGTGGATTCTGTTCAAGAGTTCATTTCATCCCGATGTAATCTGCTACAACTTGCTCATTGATGCATACGGCAAAATGTACCAGTACAAGAGGGCAGAGTTCATTTACTTGCGACTTATAGAAGCTCTGCATCCCAACTGAAGATACCTATGCTCTTCTCGTGCAATCTTACTGTGTATCTGGGCTTCTAGAGAAGGCTGAGGCTGTTTTTGTAGAGATGCAAAAAAATGGCATTCCTTTGAGTATATATTCTTTTCATTAGCAATAACTTTGAATTAATTCGACATTATTTCATTTATAGTTGTGTTTTTGGATAGCCTAGTTGATTATTAACATCTGAAGCTATTCATATATGTATCAAAGAATGAGTTTATGCATAAAGCACATCGATTTTACGTAGGTGCAGTTGTCTATAATGCGTACATCGATGGCTTACTGAAAGGAAGAAACACTCAGAAAGCTGTGGAAGTTTTTCAAAGAATGAAGAGAGATCGGTGCCAGCCATCTACCGACACATATACAATGATGATTAATCTATATGGCAAGGTAAGCTGTCTACACAGAAAGCTGCATATGTACCTTCGAGTTGATGCTTGCTCCCTAGGCAACTCTTTAGGACTTGCAGGATGATTATCATTATCGATGTGAATTTGGGACAATTAGGCACATTGTGCTTACAATGACTTCAATTTCTGTTTTCCGAAGGCTAAACAATCATCTACGGCCTCAAAGTTTTCCATGAGATGCAAACCAAAAAGTGCAAGCCGAACATTTGCACCTACACTGCGCTCATCAATGCCTTCTCGAGGGAAGGGCTCTGCGAGAAGGCAGAAGAAATATTTGAGGAGATGCAAGAAGCTGGACACGAGCCCGATGTTTACGCCTACAATGCCCTCATGGAAGCTTACAGGTAAAACAAAATTCCTCCTGTGGTGCTCATATAACCTATATGAGAACTTCACAAACATATCCTGATTAAGAAATGCAACAGTCGTGCAGGTTTCCCTTACGGGTCTTCAGAGATATTCTCTCTTATGCAACATATGGGATGTGAACCAGACAGAGCTTCTTATAACATCATGGTAGATGCATTTGGTAGTGCTGGTCTTCATGATGGTAAAGGGATTTCTTGTGTATCCTTATTCAAATGCTATATTTGTACACCATCAGGAATCGAAATTATATTAAAGTACAAAAGGTATGCTGCATGGACACGGACACGACATGACACAGTGAGGACACAACGACACATACAGGACACCTTTTTTAGTGATGTCCGAGTGCATTTTGGTGTGTCCTGGCTGTCTCCGATACATGTTCGACAAAGACACACCCATATTTTGGAGTGTCCTGCTTCCTTCGTAAACTGCTGTGACTGATTAATAATGATAATACTATGATAAATCTCTAGAACAACATACATTGTATCACTAACAGATTATATAGTTTGTAATCATGGTGACATCAGCCTGAGAAGAAATGTTCATCTTCAGATTGTAGTAGATAAACTGAATATGAAAATAATAATATATAATTGGCACCATGAAGTAATTGACATCATTGTCAAGAAATTTAAATATTTTTCATTTTCTGCCGAACTCCATTAAACTTTTTTTCCCCCTTTTTTCCTTTTCCTTTTTCTTTGCTCCGCAGTTTTAATTTCTGTCTCTGTTATTAGGATCATTCAAAATTAGTTTTTATCACTAGTCTTACTTAATGACATCTCTATATATATTCACCGTGTACAGATGCCCGTGCTGTGTTTGAAGAACTGAAGAGGAAAGGGATGACACCCACTATGAAGTCCCACATGCTACTCCTGTCAGCCTACTCGAAATTGGGCAACATTCCCCAATGCGAGGCGATCCTCAACCAAATCCACAAGTCTGGCCTCCAACCCGACACGTTCGTGCTCAACTCAATGCTCAATGCCTACGGAAGAATGGGGCACTTGGAGAAGATGGAGGAAGTCTTGGCGACGATGGAGAATGGGCCCTACGAAGTCGATGTCAGCACTTACAACATCTTGATAAATGTGTATGGCCGAGCCGGCTTTCTTGGCAGGATGGAGGAGCTATTTAGCTCTCTTGACAGTAGAAAGATTAAAGCCGATGTCGTGACTGGACCTCGAGGATGGGGGCTTACTCCAGAAAGAAACAGTACATGAAGTGCTTGGAGATCTTTGAGGAAATGGTTGATGCTGGCTGCTACCCCGATGGAGGAACTGCCAAAGTCCTTCTGGCTTCGTGTTCCAGCGATGAGCAGATCGAGCAGGTCACCACCATTGTCAGAACAATGCATAAGGAGGCGAAGAATACGTTCAATATTTGAAATTTTCAGACAAGCAACAATTCTTAGTTAGAGGAAAAGAATACATGAGTAACCTCCCTCTAGCATATGGACATATTGGTTTTACCTATCATGTTTGAAGTTATAGTTAGCAGTCATTTAGGTGCAAAATTTTCACACGAAAATGTCAAAGTTATGGACATCAAAGAACTCTCCAAGGAGTAATACTATGTCAAAGAACTATCAAAGGACCAATACTCTATATAATACCAAAGTTCGGTATCACTCTATTTTTAGTTGTTGTGTCTGTTTAATCAATCAGATCAATTTAAACATATATATAGCTTTTTGTTGGATCCCTACTGTTTGCACATGTGGAGAGAGTATGGATACGATCATCTCGACAATGAAACCCGATGATTAAGCTTGCTATATAGTTTTGATGCAATACTTCATGTTTTGGATTCCTTATTAAAAGACTAAGATTTATGATCACATGTTTTCTTATCCAAGCCATAGCTTGCAGTATCGGCCAATACCGATACGATATGGCTGATACCAATGAGGTTTGGCATGTTTCGATCTGATATCGACTGATATCGATACTGACCGATATCGACATTGTGGGTCTCTGTTCCTGTGAATTCAGCGGAAAAAATTGAACGAAAAAGACAAATCAACAAGGGTGTAAAAACATAGTAAGGTTGTAAAAGCAGGTAAAAGAAAAAAAAATCTATCGCAGGTAAACCAAACGGCAAGGGTGTACAATTTAATTCAATTCCAATATTACTAAAAAAATAAATAAACAGAAAATACAAATTATGCCTTCTAATGGATATATATTTTTTCTAAATTTCTAATAATTTATTAATTATTATTTGCTTTCTGATACCAAAAAATTTGATACTCTGATCTCAATCTGTCGATAGTGCCGATACCATCGATAATTATACTTAAAGGAAGGATCCGATACCAATTCTGATTCCGCGAACCTTGGTCCAAACTAGTCCCTGCTGATTTAAATCAAACCCATAATAGACTTGAAAATGAGTCTCGAGTTATATATAATTATATATAGATCAAATTCCTGGCCAGTTTCTAAATTGATCAAGATGGTTCCCACGGTTTCAGAGCCTGCACTTGAACAACATTCTTACACGTAGAAGAAAATACTCGCTTTACTGAAAATTCAACGGATAACAGGTCCAAATGGATAAGTAGAATCGAAGCATGGGACTTTTAATAGTAAAATCTGCAAAAATCACTGTGTATTACATATTAATTTAATAAAATTACATGTCAAAATTTTAGTGGTACAAAATGCTGGTGGCTCAACTTGAACCAATGATCCCAACTACCGCATGAGCAAAATGGGAACTCTGATTCTTTACTCATCAGGAACTGAGCTTGCTTGAGGTATTCATAGCTCCTTGTAGTGTTGTTATTGTTAGTCCCGAGGTAGATCAAAGATGGATCACAGAGGCCAGGAACATATATTCATACAAGACTTCACAGTCTACTCTCTGTTTGATTCTTATATTGTTGTTGAGGTCCACAGATTCATGCCAGAAACATCCTCCCTAGAAGAACTCGATTCCAACGAAGGTTGTTGAAACTCAGATTACAAACTGACAATAACCAATCTCGTTCTTTCTTGCAAACATAGTTGCAATTGAGATAAATATATTACATAATAGAATTCGTTCTTCCTTACAAAAGTTGTTGCAATTGAGATAGAACATTTACAAGGAGAAGAAGATAGAATAAAAATTATTCTTGTTGGGGTGGTGAGACCAATGTTCCTCAAGCATGATTCGTTCTCACATGATCTGCTTCCAAGAACCAGGTAGGTCACAAGAGAACCTCTGAAACGCTCGTAGTAAATAACCTCTGAGTATAACTCGAACGGACTCCCTGGACTCATTCAAACTCATTTTCAATCCATCTCCAAAAGGAGGCATGAGGGCTCTATTTATAGAGAATGATGGAAACACCATCTCCACTCCTAACCGATGTGGTACTAAAATACCAACTCTTAAAATAAAATAGGATTGATATTCCAAATCCGCAATCAGCGGAGTCATGCACCAACGATATCTGTGCATAAGTGCGAAGCAGCTGCTCATGCGTGCATAGGCCCAGCAATGCAGCAACTCATGCGAGCTTACGCGCAACAGTGCAGCAGCGCATGCGCACATACGTGTAGATGCGCATACGGGCATATCCGTGCATAGCCTGCTCTGCGCCACGCATGCACCTGCACATGTACTATGCACCTCGCACATAAAGCTCGTGCACAAACGCAACAAATGCGCACAAGCGCCATGCGACGATGCTGAGTGCTAAGTGCAATGTGCGCCATCAAAGTTCTACTTTGTGCCCTTGAGCCCGAGTCCGAACCCAAGTCCGAGTTGCTATGCCCCTTTGGGACTTAGCTCCTAAGGAAATTTTTTAAGAGAGTGGCAAAAAAGCATAAATGCTATCTTGAGGAGTTTAAACTTAATCCTAATAAAAAACATTCAACATAGCACCCATCACTTGGGCCACCACCCCTGCATCGCTCAACGCCATGATATTACATTGAGATGCTCACTTGGAGTGTTTTCCAATATGAGACTATCCATCTAGCTCTCAAGGAGGAAAACCTCCATGAGTACAAGAAAAAATTCCATAATCACTCAATATATATATGGGATGAACGTTCCTCACAATGTCACGCCCCGATTCCGGAGAATCGAAAACTAGCCACTGGACGTGATGTCGTACAAGTCTAGATTGCACTTGTACAAGGCAAAACCATTACAGTTGTAACGCTCGTCCCAAAATACGTAGGACTAGGAATACATATATATGCCAGCTACGTATCGAGAGAACTCCAACCCAGCTTGAGTACGTATAAGCTGTCCACGTTAGGTAGTTATATTATATATCACTATGATAATTGTATATCTCAATCCACTGAAGATAAATCCATCGTAAGACTAAGCGCACTAATGTTGATCATGTATTAATACGTCGGATCCTAAAAAAACAAAGAATAGACAATGCATAAAAAAGTTGATCAGACTCTATTACGATCGTCTGAACAAGCTCATAGAGATTAATAAAGCTTGTAAAACTAGAACATATCAGCAGAATAAAGTAACGATAGATAAACATAATACCGGCGGATCTTAATAAAGATATTAGCCAATATATATACCAGAAGTCCCGAAGATGCAATCGTCAATCACCATATAGTCTATAAAGCGAACTCAACAATAATCTGGAGAGATTACCATGTCCTTGGGAGACTATCAAGATACATATAAACATGCATACTATGACAGTAAATAACATGCAAGGAAAAATAGAAAACAACTATTAGAACCAGAATGGAGAACACATTGAAGAACTCTATAGATGATGACATGTCATAAAGAAAATACTAAGCATGGCTACAATAAATCGAATGACCGTAGTCCTACGTGGTGCTCCCGTCCAAATTTAGTCATGCTGTGCTCTCTAACTATAGTAAGTCTCTATCGTAGCCCTGTGGGGTCTCTCGAGTCGAAAGTGGTCAAGTGGCCAGTCCTAGTATCGGTCGAGGGTCAAGACTAAGTACCATGGAACACGTGATCAAGTCAAATCGTTCAAGTAAGAAACTATTGAGAGGACTCCAGCCCATCTCGAGTACGTATAAGCTGTCTAAGTTAGGTAGTTATATCTATATATCACTATGATAATTCTATATCTCAATGCACTAAAGATAAACCATCGTAAGACCAAACGCACTAATATTGATCAAGTATTAACACGCCTGATACTACAAACAAGCAAGAATATAAATGTATAATAAAGTTGACCAGACTCTATTACAATCGTCTGAACAAGCTCATAGAGATTAATAAAGCCTGCAAAACTAGGCCATATCAGCAAAATAAAGTAACGATAAATAAACATAATACCGGTGGATTTTAATAAAGATATCAACCATATATATACCTAAAATCCTGAAGATGCAATCGTCGATCACTATATAGTCTATAAAGCAAACTCAGTAATAATCTGGAGAGATCACCAGGTCCTTAGGAGACTAGCAATATATATATATATGTATATAATATATATATATATAATATATATATATATATGTATATATATATATTTTATATAAATATATAAACATGCCTACTATGATAGTAAAAACATGCAAGGAAAACATGAATCAACTACTAGAACCAGAATGGAGAACACATGGACAAACTCTATAGATGATGACATGTCATAAAGAAAAGTAATACTAAGCATGGCTACAAATAAATCGAATGACCGTAGTCCTGCATGGTGCTCCCGGTCCTATAGTTAGTAGTCCTACATGGTGCTCCCTAACTATAGTAAGTCTCTATCGTAGCCCTGCGTGGGTCTCTTGAGTCGAACGTGGTCAAGTAGCCAGTCCTAGTATCGGTCAAGGGTCAAGACAAAGTATCATGGAACGCGCGATCAAGTCAAGTAAGTCGCTCAAGTAAAAAACACTATTGAAGTCAAGGATGAAAATTTGTAAAACAACTAATGATAACAACCAGTGATAAAAGTAAGAGACATGAAAATAAATCATAACAAGGTTGCATGTATATACTAGAAAAATATAACATGAAGAAACAAGAATACTAGGAAACATGTATATAAATAAACTATACAAATTGGCAATGTATACTTGCCTGTAATCTCCAAAGATGCGTACAACGGTCCGACTCCGGTATCATTGGTCACACCATCACGAACTCCTAGAATAAATTAATCTACCAAATAAATGACACGTCGATGTCATACTCACACTATTTATATAACTATACCATATATAGCCTTAACTCAATATAGTCTAACTAAACTAGTACTTAACCATATTAATAGACCAATAATATATATATATATATATATATATATATATATATATATATATAAATATATACTAGTCACATTAAAATATATATATATAATATATAAAAAAAATAATATATATATATAATATATATACTAGTCACATTAACTTCCCGACTCAATCTAACATATGTAGCATTAAATCTTGCCACTAAAGTAATATTTTAATAACATAAAAATATCATACTTAATTTTGAAAAATATTTATAAGTATTCTATAATAATAATAATTAATAATTAGTATATTTTACTCATAGAAAAACATGGGTAAAAGTCTTATATTGACTCTACAATATTATTCATAGACTTGGTATACGATTTGAGTCCCGAAAAAATAAATATTTAAAATATCTAATTCTAGAAAAATCATAAAAAATAGGTAAAATTATATATTTATCTTAAAAATATTCACAACAATTAAATTGGTAATGTCATACGAAGTTTCAAATAAATTGGACACATAGAACTCATGGATTTTGGTATTTTGATATCACGGTGAAATGTCCGGATTTTTTAGTAAATAGTAAACGAAACTAAAATGCTAAAAAAGTATATGAATTGGAAAGCTTAGGAAGTCTACTTTCTTACAAAAATATAGGAAAGGTCAAAGTGGCTCGGAAGTGGATGGAAATTGGCTGGCAACAAAACTTATCTATTCTAGATACCTTTCCATAGAACGAATGCTCCGGACAAACCGTTTGGAACTGTGTGGGTGACCAATTGAATATAAAAATAGACACAGAGAAATTTCTATTAGTTTTCGTTTTACAGAAAGACGAGGTCGAAAAGTACACAAAATCCTAGATGAAAAATAGCATACATGCTGGAATAAATTCAGACTTGGATCTCGAAACTTTTGTTGACTTATAGGATTATTTTGGTGTACTAGAAGGGATTGTGAACGTATGGGGGGTTGATAGAATCATAGAGAGTCGTGTTAGCTTTGCAAAGAATATTCGTAGGGCATCACGGGAGGTCGAAAAGGGGTCGAAATTGTTGTTGCGGCTGAAAGTGGTCGGCGGGTGTATAACTGAAGAAATTTTGGGATTATGAGGATAGAGGGGGGTTGGTGGCCACTTTATATACATATATATATATATATATATACATATATATATATATATATATATATATATATATATATATATATATATATATAAAGTTTGTGGGTTAAAGGGTTGGGATCTGGGTAGAGAAGGTTTCAGAAAATTTTTGTTTGATTTGGTTGCTCCAATAAAAAGATATACAAGATTGAATCCATTGGAAATATTTAGTTTCCTAATTTGGAAAGTCAATGGTGGGTTGGTTTAAACTATTGTATGGCTGTACAAAATCTCTAAAAGTTAATCTAAATTCACCCTAATAAGTTTTGGTAACCTATTATAGGCTCAACTAAGGCTAGTTGGACTAGTTTTAGGTCAGTATGATTTTTATAACCGAAATTGACTCCGAAAGGCTAATTAATGGGTCTTATGTGTCATTTGAAAATAAATAGCATATGGAAACCCAATTGAGTGGGACACAATTAGCATGTGTGTAGTAGACTCAAAATATGTCAAAATCATATATTGGGTCGAATGGTGTAGATCGAGTTTGGGTCTCAAATCAAAATTGAAAAATACATCTAATTTTATGGTAATGGCTAAAATGGTCATTTTGACCCCAAAGTTGTACAAGAAATATGTAGTGCAAGGGAACATGTTTGAGTGAGACATGATACATCAAAATGTAGGTGGAATCGTCTAGATTATGAATATGGAACTAGATTTGAGAAATTGATAATTATTGTGCTTCAAAAATCAAAGCTATGTCAACGTGCCTATATAACCATAATTAAAAATAAAATATGGCTTAATATATAAAAATCATATAAATAAATAAAATAAATTTTGAAACAAATTATGGTGCTTACAATCTACCCACCTTAAAGAAATTTTCTCCTCGAAATTAAATAAATGCTCACTAATAATGAATCATGCTAACGTAACTAGGAGTAGTTCAGAGGGTACACTATGTCACTAGGGTCTCTCCTAATAACTCGAGTAACAATAAATCCTAAACAATTTCTTTATACAATATTTCGATCATAAAATTATAAATGGTTACCTATAGTCGCCCTTCCTGGTGCTGACAGTCTTGCAATGCTCATGTTGAAGGCTTGTCCTCCTACCATCAAACCAAGAAATTTAATTACTAGTCCCTTAACCACTATATCCTCGATCCTTTCTACCGACTAATTTTCTCAAAGGTTTCGTCCTATATTTTTATTCAAACATTGAATCTAAAATCAAATAGTAATAATAATCTTCAACCTTCTAATTCTTGAAAAGTAAATCCATCGATATTCCTTAAAATTATAAAAAGTTTAAATGCGAGTCCACTTTTCTCTTAGTCTCCTCAAAATATCAAAAATTATTCGATAGATCATCTTTCATATCTTAATTTATAAAATTCAATAGCCTTCAAACTAAAAAAAAAAATCTCAAAATTTCACCGCTCCTTAAGTCAAATCCCTATCCTCAAATTCTCGTTTATCGTTAACATTAACTCAACAACCATAAATATTCTTCGAAAAATTTATGAAATCAATTGCACTAAATTATCTCAATACTATTTTACTTGATTGCCTTTTCTCAATCGTCATCTAAGTGATATACCTCTAAATATAAAATTCTCTTTCTAATTTAACTTCCAACACAAACTCTACCTACCAAAATTTGTTTCCATAAACACAAGATTATATATCTTATAAAAAAATCTCCTCATCGTTTAAACTAAATCCAATCTCCTCTCTCGCAAGCTTGTAAATTCATAAAACTTCTTCAATCATTTCAATCATTTCAACATTTAATTCAATCCATAAATCACATTGTAAGTTGAGGACGTCTACCCAGTTTTGGTCACACTATCCCATCAAACACATGCTACCCTAAAATTTTATAAACTTTGCACACTAGTTACAAAAATCACTAACACTAGATACCTATGACATATGGCATATCTAATCCCCTCATATTTATCAAGCTACCAAAATTCAATAAGCAAATTAATTTACACTATAACTTACAAATTTCTGATAAATTTTATAAAGCACAATTATTCGTCACTCCAAAATAGGAAGGGACGAGAAGCAATGGTACGAGAAAGCAAAGGAAGAATAGTCGAGAGCAAATACGAAGTTCAAGGACGGTAGGAAAATTTCTAAAAGAATTGTCAAGGCAGCTGTGGATTGAGAATCCTAAGGGTTTAATCATATTCGTAGGCTCGCTCGGCACAGTAGCGTAACCGAAACGATATGCTCTGACCTGCATGGGCTACTAAAAAAACATGTAACGCCGCAGTTCCAAAATACGTAGGAATAGGAATATGTATACATGCCAACTACGTATCGAGAGGACTCCAGCCCACCTCGAGTACGCATTAGCTGTCTACGTCAGGTAGTTATATCTATATATCACTATGATAGTTCTATATCTCAATCCACTGAAGATAAATCCATAGCGCACTAATGTTGATCAAGTATTAACACGCCGGATCCTAAAGACAAACAAGATTAGACAATATATAATAAAGTTGATCAGACTCTATTATAATCATCTGAACAAGCTCATAGAGATTAATAAAGCTTGTAAAGCTAGACCATATCACAAAATAAAGTAACGATAAATAAACATAATACTGGTGGATCTTAATAAGGATATCAGCCAATATATGTACCTGAAATTCTGAAGATGCAATCGCGAATCACCATATAGT